>OY757318.1:56677580-56925080 GCA_963583905.1 Stenurella melanura | reverse complement strand
GCACTCGGCTGATTTACAGCAGGCCGGAATGGTCTTTAGTTCTGAGAGCAACGTGGGCTTCATTCCTCCGAGTACACCGATAATGAGGACCACCATCTTGACAGAGTATCCTGAGTATAGCACTCGGAGCTCATACCGGAGATCTCGATACTTTGTCCGCTTTTCCTCCTCCTTCAAGGTGATATTTCTCTCCGCGGGCGCGGAGAGCTCGATGACGTATATCACCTTGCTTTCGTGGTCGAGGAGTACTATGTCAGGCTTATTGGCTTGGATTTGCCTGACTGTCGGGAACGAGTAATTCCAATATATTCGGCATTTCCCGTTCTCGACTATGGACTCAATATCTCCGGGGATATAAGGCAGCACTGGCGTTTGGTCTATCTCATACGAGTGCCGTAAATGATAATACAGCACCCTTAATGCCGCGTTGTGTTTGTGGATGTAGGCCGAACTCGCATTCACGGGACACGCGGATAGCAAATGCGTGAGCGATTCCGGCGCCTGACGGCAGATCCTGCAATTAGTGTCAGGGACCTCTACACCCATAACGTGACTTCGATAGACCAAGGTGTTTATTACACCATCTTGACAGGCCACAATAAATCCCTCGGTCTCTGACTTAAGCCCAGCTGACCTTAAGAAGGCGAAGGTCAGTTTTGTCGATAAACCCAGTGCTTCTATGTTATTGTAGAATGCACCGTGCAAGGGTTTATCAACATGCTGCCGGAACAGATTCCTCTGTTCGGCAGCTTTAATCTGGGCTATCAAACGATTTGGTGGAAGCTCAGTTACTGATTCTGCGTCAGCACCTCGCCGACCTCCTCGTCTGAAGTCAAATACCAGACCGAGTTCATCTGCGGCCCGTTTAGCTGCCTTGAATAATCCTCGTGATCTCTCACAAACAGCAGGAGTGGGTCGGAGCTTCTAAGGATGTCACATGCCATACTCAATGACATTCTGCCATGCATGCACTCCAGGCTCAAGAGTCCTCGGTCTCCTCGTTGTCGTGGGAGGTACACCCGAGGAACGGACGATCTCGGATGAATGCTACCATGAATGTGCATCATCTTGCGAGTTTCTCTGTCTAATTGGTGCAGCTCATCTCTGTTCTACTTGACTGCTCCGAAGGAGTACAGCAGAATCGGAACGGCAAGCATATTCGTTGCAGGCACCTTGTTCTTCCCCGACAGTTTGGACGACCAAATTTGTCGAAGCCGGTGTCTGTACATGCCACGGAGAGACTCTTTAATCTGTTTTACATCCTGGATATGGTGTTGCTGTACACCCAGATATGTATAGGTCTCTCCGGCATCCAGATGTCTTAGGATGCTTCAGTCTGCGAGCTGCACGTCTTCAGAGAATTCCCCACATCGTCCTCTCTTGAGGTGGACGACTGCGCATTTGTCTAACCCAAACTCCATTCCAATTGCCCGCGTGTAGTCTTGAACCACCCTCACAGCGTTCTTGAGTTCGCGCTCTCCGGAGGCATACAGTTTGAGGTCATCCATATAAAATAGATGAGTGACCTTGTGCCTCTGGTTATTCGGTGGCCCACATTGATACCGACGGGTTTGGCGGAGACCAGCAGATAACGGTAGCAGAGAGATGCAGAACAGGAGAGGACTCAGGGAGTCACCATGGAACACTCCTCTCCTGAATGTGACCAGCTCTGTCGAAACCCGCTGAGCACCTGAAGTAATGGTGAAGCGGGTTTTCCAGAGGGGCATCAGCTGTTCAATGCATCTCACTAGTGGTGGTGAGATCGCAAGGCATTGGAGCAAGAATAATAATAGCTCATTGGATGTTGTATCAAATGCCTTACGGTAATCCACCCAGGCCATTGATAGGTTCCGCAAGTGTTGCACAGAGTCCTGTGTGACACAGCGGTCTATCAAGAGGTTTTCTTTACAACCTGCCACACCTTTCTTACCACCTCGCTGCTCGTGTATCTGTTGGAAGACAGGATCAACTAACCTCTTTGTCCTGTCGTACAAGATGCGAGTAAACAGCTTGTAGCAGGTATTAAGGCAAGTGATCGGCCTATAATTCTTTGGGTTAGAGAGATCTCCCTTTTTGAGGATTAGCACAGTTCGTCCTTCCACCAACCAGCTCGGAATCGGCTGCGCCTCGTTCAGCCATGAGTTGAATACTCTGGCCAGACGACGATGGGTGGATGGAAACTTTTTCCACCACCAGTTGTTTGTGCCATCTGGACCAGGGGCAGCGAAGTTCTTAGTACCAACAAGAGCTTGTTGGACTTCTTCCGTGCTAATCGGCGGGCACACTTCTACTGGATAATTAATGTGTCTGCGACACAGATCTTCGAAGTGTGCTATTACCGGAGTGCTGATATATATATATATATATATATATATATATATATATATATATATATATATATATATATATATATATATATATATATATATATATATATATTAAATGTTCTATATTCTGATATCTATTTTATTTTTTATACGTTCGAAATTACTTTTTGAAAGTAAATTGAAATGATTTTATTGAGCGCCAAACAGTTTCTTAAAAGCTGTTAATATTATAGACTATAGAACACCATTAGCATGACCATCTACAATCTATAGAATGACTCTTACTCAGGGTCCAACGAAGTCGGTTCAATAAATGCTCATCGATCAAGATAACAATCTAAATAAATCAAACTCAGTATTGAACGAACAAAGCATTAATTTATTAACAAATTTGAACTTGGAATGTAATTAACAAATTTAAATAACAAAATCTAACTTAACTAAAATGATAAATATGGCCTTTATTTAAAATAAATATGTACCATGGATTTCTGATATTGTAAAGCTTTACCTTGTCTTTCTTTTGAGTCGAGTAATGTTAAATTATAACCTCTAACTGGTTATTATGATCCTTGAAATATAATGTCACTTGACTGACTTTTTAAACCTCTCAAGGCTTCTTCTTCTTCTTTTCTGGATTGACGTTTGTTTATAACCTCCAATTTATTTTCAAGACTTCCTTGAAATATTTCTATCACTCGATTGACGTTTGAAATTTCTTCACCATATAAATTTGCTAACTGAATTAACAAATACTTCCCTCTTCTAAATCTGCTTTCCGGATAATCTACTTCTTAATACTTTTAAAGTTTACTCACTTTTATATTTAATATACTTTACAAATTTTTCTTGATATCAATATATCTGGATTGTAACCTTCAACTTATTCACCACTTTTCTTCTCTTTTCAATTTAATATTTATTCTTGGATGAATATATTTCGCAGCTCGCTGTTCAGCGGTGTGTGATCAACTGATTTGTTATTTTTCGTCGTTTCAATGGGTTAATTTCCAATATTTCAATTGTTTTTTTCTATTTTGATCTAATATTTCAAAATTTAATTTTAATTTAAAATTTAAACTATTCAGTTTTGTTTGTTCTTTACATTAATTGAACACTCTTTTTAATTCTTTAATTTTCCTGATAAGTTTCTTATTCTACTTTTCAGGATTAAGTGAATAATTGTAATTACTCGAAATATATTGACATATTACATATACTTTCTTAAAATCTACTTATAACTACAATTAACAATTCCAATCTCAAATAAATACTAATTCATACATTTAGATGAATAGCAATGATAAACACAAAATGCTAGTAGTTAAAAACGTCCATACTGACAGAATACTTATATTATAAACTAAAACAAGAAATTGATACGCCAACAAACATTTAACATCATACTATTAGTCCTTTCTTTCTGCATGATGTGAAATATCATTTACAAAACACCTTTCTGCAATGATATTTGAAAATATCTGAAAACTTAAAATGTCATTCAGTGTTTTGTAATATATGGACTTACTATTTCTAAAATAATTACGCTGCACTGCAACTACTGTTGATAGTCTTTCATTCAATATTCATTTTGTGTAGATTTACAGTGTTTCTACACAAAATATGATTTTCAGCCCTAAGTTTTGACATGCATGTCAGATTTTATAAAATTTACTTTTTTGTTTTCCAATTTCATTCTAAATCATTTTAAATGAGATTGTGATTCTCTACCAGTTCATGTTTTATTATATACTATTTAGAATAACCTTGTTAAACTAAAATAACTTCATTTTATGTTTATTTAAATAGTTTGTTCGTATTCAATATCAAGTTTCATTCTCTGCATCCTACTCGATGAGAATAAGTGAACTTGAATCAATTAAATAAACCACAGATACTCCTGCTTCTGTATGATCCGTTAAAGTAAAACTGTTATGATTAATTCCTAAAATACATACAAATTTGTGAATTTTATTTATGATTTCAAACACGACACTTGGGTAGTGTTCCACAGTGTGGATATACAGCAATATATATATATATATATATATATATATATATATATATATATATATATATATATATATATATATATATATATATATATATATATATTGCTGTGTATCCACACTGTGGAACACTACCCAAGTATCGTGTTTGAAATCATAAATAAAATTCACAAATTTGTATGTATTTTAGAAAATAATCATAACAGTTTTACTTTAACGGATCAGAAGCAGGAATATCTGTGGTTTATTTAATTGATTCAAGTTCACTTATTCTCAGCGAGTAGGATGCAGAGAATGAAACTTGATATTGAATTAGAACAAAATATTTAAATAAACATAAAATGGAGTTATTTTAGTTTAACAAGGTTATTCGAAATAGTATATAATAAAACATGAACTTATAGAGAATCACAATCTCATTTAAAATGATTTAGAATGAAATTGGAAAACAAAAAGTAAATTTTATAAAATCTGACATGCATGTCAAAACTTAGGGCTGAAAATCATATTTTGTGTAGAAACACTGCAAATCTACACAAAATGAATTTTGAATGAAGACTATTATCAGTATTTGCATTGCAGGGTGATTATTTTAGAAATAGTAAGTCCATATATTACAAAACACTGAATGACATTTTAAGTTTTCAGATATTTTCAAATATCATTGCAGAAAGGTGTTTTGTAAATGATATTTCACATCATGCAGAAAGAAAGGACTAATAGTATGATGTTAAATGTTTGTTGGCGTATCAATTTCTTGTTTTAGTTCATAATATCAGTATTATGTCAGTATGGAAATTGCAGTACGTTTTTAACTACTAGCATTTTGTGTTTATCATTGCTATTCATCTAAATGTATGAATTAGTATTTATTTGAGATTGGAATTGTTAATTGTAGTTATAAGTAGATTTTAAGAAAGTATATGTATGATGTCAATATATTTCGAGTAATTACAATTATTCACTTAATCCTGAAAAGTAGAATAAGAAACTTATCAGGAAAATTAAAGAATTAAAAACGGTATTCAATTAAGGTAAAGAACAAACAAAATTGAATAGTTTAAATTTTAAATTAGAATTAAATTTTGAAATATTAGATCAAAATAGAGAAAAACAATTGAAATATTGGAAATTAACCCATTGAAACGACTAAAAATAACAAATCAGTTGATCATACACCGCTGAACAGCGAGCTGCGAAAAATATTCATCCACGAATAATTAATAAATTGAAAATTAAAGAAAAGTGGAGAATAAATTGAAGGTTAGAAAATTACAATCCAGATATATTGATATCAAGAATAAATTGTAAAAGTTGATTAAATATAAGAAGTGAGTATACTTTGAAAGTATTACGAAGTAGATTATCCGGAAAGCAGATTTAGAAGAGGGAAGTATTTGTTAATCCAGTTAGCAAATTTATATGGTGAAGAAATTTCAAACGTCAAGCAAGTGATAGAAATACTTCAAGGAAATCTTGAAAATAAATTGGAGGTTAGAAACAAACGTCAATCCAGTAAAGAAGAAGAAGTCTTGAGAGGTTAAAAAGTCAGTCAAGTGACATAATATTTCAAGGATCATAATAACCAGTTAGAGGTTATAATATAACATTACTCGAGTCGAAAGAAAGACAAGGTAAAGCTTTACAATATCAGAAATCCATGGCACATATTTATTTTAAATAAAGGCCATATTTATCATTTTAGTTAAGTTAGATTTTGTTATTTAAATTTGTTAATTACATTCCAAGTTCAAATTTGTTAATAAATTAATACTTTGTTCGTTCAATACTGAGTTTGATTTATTTAGATTGTTATCTTGATCGATGAGCATTTATTGAACCGACTTCGTTGGACCTTGAGTAAGAGTCATTCTATAGATTGTAGATAGTCATGCTAATGGTGTTCTATAGTCTATAATATTAACAGCTTTTAAGAAACTGTTTGGCGCTCAATAAAATCATTTCAATTTACTTTCAAAAAGTAATTTCGAACGTATATAAAAAAAAAATAAAGATCAGAATATAGAACAATATATATATATATATATATATATATATATATATATATATATATATATATATATATATATATATATGTATATATGGGTGCAAACTGGCCGGCAACCTCCACGTGGTGCACCCTGGGCAGGGAGGGGTAACTTTCTCTGGCGAATGTCGGCTGGGGGTCCTCTGGACTAACCATCCAGGGGATTTTTTTTCACTCCGTGGTTTTCGACAACAGAGGACAGGCCCCTCACAATCGACCCCAACCGGATAGAGGTCAGAGACAGATGGGAGGGGCCTTACCGGAAGGTCTCATTGATGACGACTTGGCGGGACATGGACGCTTTAGGTGGACGGAGGAACTAAGAGATGACCTGCTGGACTGCTATGATAGTAGCGAACCTGCGCGCAGAGGATACATGGCGCGACTACACCAGTTGTGGTGCGATATGCATCCAGAGTATCGCGCCTTCTCACAACAGGTATTGAGAAATCAAGTATTCTTCCTGCGCAGGACGGGCTATGCTAGGGCACTGCGTCAGCTTGGAACAGCACCAGCCGCACAACCGCCGCGGCTACTACAGCCTGACGAAGAACATCACTTGGAGTACGCCGATGTCGACTTGAGGACGAGGGTTAACTTAAATATAAGAGTTAACCCAAAGCCAGCAGATCTGGCAAGAATGGATTCAGTGATCGATGACGAACTTCCAGAAGAGGCCAACATTTGGCAGCTCAATCGGGCTGTGTACGAAGCCGCTGATCAACTCGCCCCACGACAACGTCGTAGTGCGTCAGAGGGGGTCGAGAAGATTAAGCGGCGAGTACAAAAGATCGAGGCCAAAATTAAATCGGCGAGACAACATGCTTCTCGAATCCAGAGTGTGGTGGACTTTATGTCACACGGTAGGGCTTTTACACCGAAAGTCCGGCGCATAGTAGCTGGACCGAGACGCCAACACAACACTCTAAATGTGACGGTGCTTCAGACCATAAAGCAGCACTGTCTGGACAGGGTTCCAGTGCTAATGGCAACAAAGAAAACTTTGGTCAGACGAGCAAGGAGTATGGAGCAGAACAAACTGTTTCAGACAAATCCCTCTCGCCTGTTCCAAGAGCCACAGCGTGTTGTCGAAAATCCGCCGACGATTGAAGCCGTTGAAGCCTTCTGGAAGGAAATCTACGAGGCAGCGAGTCCATTCGACCCCAGCACTCCGGTAATAGCACACTTCGAAGATCTGTGTCGCAGACACATTAATGTTCCAGTAGAAGTATGCCCGCCGATTAGCACGGAAGAAGTCCAACAAGCTCTTGTTGGTACTAAGAACTTCGCTGCCCCTGGTCCAGATGGCATAAACAACTGGTGGTGGAAAAAGTTTCCATCCACCCATCGTCGTCTGGCCAGAGTATTCAACTCATGGCTGAACGAGGGGCAGCCGATTCCGAGCTGGTTGGTGGAAGGACGAACTGTGCTAATCCCCAAAAAGGGAGATCTCTCTAACCCAAAGAATTATAGGCCGATCACTTGCCTTAATACCTGCTACAAGCTGTTTACTCGCATCTTGTACGACAGGACAAAGAGGTTAGTTGATCCGGTCTTCCAACAGATACACGAGCAGCGAGGTGGTAAGAAAGGTGTGGCAGGTTGTAAAGAAAACCTCTTGATAGACCGCTGTGTCACACAGGACTCTGTGCAACACTTGCGGAACCTATCAATGGCCTGGGTGGATTACCGTAAGGCATTTGATACAACATCCCATGAGCTATTATTATTCTTGCTCCAATGCCTTGCGGTCCCACCACCACTAGTGAGATGCATTGAACAGCTGATGCCCCTCTGGAAAACCCGCTTCACCATTACTTCAGGTGCTCAGCGGGTCTCGACAGAGCTGGTCACATTCAGGAGAGGAGTGTTCCAGGGTGACTCCCTGAGTCCTCTCCTGTTCTGCATCTCTCTGCTACCGTTATCTGCTGGTCTCCGCCAAACCCGTGGGTATCAATGTGGGCCACCGAACAACCGGAGGCACAAGGTCACTCATCTATTTTATATGGATGACCTCAAACTGTATGCCTCCGGAGAGCGCGAACTCAAGAACGCTCTGAGGGTGGTTCAAGAGTACACGCGGGCAATTGGAATGGAGTTTGGGTTGGACAAATGCGCAGTCGTCCACCTCAAGAGAGGACGATGTGGGGAATTCTCTGAAGACGTGCAGCTCGCAGACGGAAGCATCCTAAGACATCTGGATGCCGGAGAGACCTATACATATCTGGGTGTACAGCAACACCATATCCAGGATGTAAAACAGATTAAAGAGTCTCTCCGTGGCAAGTACAGACACGGGCTTCGACAAATTTGGTCGTCCGAACTGTCGGGGAAGAACAAGGTGTCTGCAACGAATATGCTTGCCGTTCCGATTCTGCTCTACTCCTTCGGAGCAGTCAAGTGGAACAGAGATGAGCTGCTCCAATTAGACAGAGAAACTCGCAAGATGATGCACATTCATGGTAGCATCCATCCGAGATCTTCCGTTCCTCGGGTGTACCTCCCACGACAACGAGGAGGCCGAGGACTCTTGAGCCTGGAGTGCATGCATGGCAGAGTGTCATTGAGTATGGCATGTGACATCCTTAGGAGCTCCGACCCACTCCTGCTGTTTGTGAGAGATCACGAGATCGCGGGGGTGGGCGCAGGATTATTCAAGGCAGCTAAACGGGCCGCAAATGAACTCGGTCTGGTATTTGACTTCAGACGAGGAGGTCGGCGAGGTGCTGACGCAGAATCAGTAACTGAGCTTCCACCAAATCGTCTGATAGCCCAGATTAAAGCTGCCGAACAGAGGAATCTGTTCCGGCAGCATGTTGATAAACCCCTGCACGGTGCATTCTACAATAACATAGAAGCACTGGGTTTATCGACAAAACTGACCTTCGCCTTCTTAAGGTCAGCTGGGCTTAAGTCAGAGACCGAGGGATTTATTGTGGCCTGTCAAGATGGTGTAATAAACACCTTGGTCTATCGAAGTCGCGTTATGGATGTAGAGGTCCCTGACACTAATTGCAGGATCTGCCGTCAGGCGCCGGAATCGCTCACGCATTTGCTATCCGCGTGTCCCGTGAATGCGAGTTCGGCCTACATCCATAGACACAACGAGGCATTAAGGGTGCTGCATTATCATTTACGGCACTCGTATGAGATAGACCAAACGCCAGTGCTGCCTTATATCCCCGGAGATATTGAGTCCGTAGTCGAGAACGAGAAATGCCGAATATATTGGAATTACTCGTTCCCGACAGTCAGGCAAATCCAAGCCAATAAGCCTGACATAGTACTCCTCGACCACGAAAGCAAGGTGATATATGTCATCGAGTTCTCCGCGCCCGCGGAGAGAAATATCACCTTGAAGGAGGAGGAAAAGCGGACAAAGTATCGAGTTCTCCGGTATGAGCTCCGAGTGCTATACTCAGGATACTCTGTCAAGATGGTCGTCCTCATTGTCGGTGTACTCGGAGGAATGAAGCCCACGTTGCTCTCAGAACTAAAGACCATTCCGGCCTGCCGTAAATCAGCCGAGTGGTTGGCAGTTCAAATGCAAAAAGCGGTCATCTTAGGGTCCCTTCGTTTACTTAGGGCAATCGATTTTGGAACCGATGGTCGCTAACCCTGCAGGAAGTAGGGAGTGGCCACGGGTAATAGCTGGCGCTCTTCCAGTGTGATTGTCATCGGAGGCCACGGGAAGTCTGTGCAGCATCCGGTAACGGAAAAAAAAAAATATATATATACATATATATATATACGTATGCAGAGTACGTTGTCAAATCCAAAGTATGTACTAGCTACACACTGTCACCTCATATATAACGCTGCTACATCCGATTTCGGAGACAACGTTTTGCGTTGTTTTCAACTTTATAAGCTTATAGATGCCATCAGAAACCTATATTCGAATTTTTGTATGGAGGTCAAAAAGTTACGTTTATATCCGCAAATTAAATTTTTAGTTCCACTATAATATATCAGTGGCGCTGCTATCGATTTCATTTGTATAACAGTTAGTGTGTTGATACATTCGCCTATATAAGTATAGTAATTTTTGGATGATGTACTATACGCTATTACATCCAAATATTGGCAACGTCTCGAATAACTTCAGAATGACCATTTATTAAGTGTTTTTAAAAAATGTATCGGGTTTAAAGAATTACAGTGGGCCTTGTTGGGCGCTACTTAGAATATTTAAAAATTTGTGGGTCATCAGTTATCACGTAAAATTCTCTGCCGCTTCTGAATCTGAATTTTTCCACATAATTTGAAATTGCGAAATATTAGAAAGACATGTTATGTAAATATTGAAAAATCATAAAACATTTATTTTTCATTTCTCTCTCAATACTTCGTTTCCTTTAGAGCAAGCACCAAAGACGATAAGAAGACAAAAACGTTGACGCGTTTTGGCAGATAGGCAGATAGTTGCAGTTTTTTTATCGTTAGACTGTATAAATCTGAATAAGTACCTAGACTGGCGAATAAAAATATTTTCTGTTTACTTTTTCACAGTCAAGAAATTTTTGAAAAAATGAGATTTTGAAAAGGCAGAAAAAATATTCGGATAAAGCTGTAAAAAAGTTATATCTATTTGTTAAGTCCGATGTAAGAATAATGAAATTTAACCTCAAAACTAACAAAAACCAAAGAAACCAACTTACTCCTTTAAATCCAAAATATTATAATAGCATTCTCAATAAGGTTACGAAAGAATGAAAATCAGGAAAGTCGGTATAGTTTCTGGGATCGGACACGAATGTAGAGGTTCCTAAACTAAAATTGTAAGTTTATATCTCTATTTTTAATATCTGTACCTACAGACAATATTTTTCTTAAAATTAATTTAACCTCCCTTTGAAATTTTTTCAAGTTTGTTAAATCGCTCTAATATTCATAATTTTTCGGGCGTAGCAGAATAGACAAGGTAAAATGGCTTTCGAAGCTTTTGGACCTAATTCAGTGTCAGTAGATTTACAACTGGAACATAAACACTTTCCTCGAATGAAAAAAAAAATGTATTAAAATAATTATTTAATCATGAAAATAACGATTCGTGCACACAAACTTTTTACCAAAATTGTACTGCTAGGAGTAGTTTATTATCGATTTTTTTCAAATTTTTAGAAGAAGTGCTCCTTAATTAAAAAAATAAAGACATATGACGAAATGTTTAGTATTGTTCACTATTGAAACGTATTTCTATTTCTTACGTATCATTCATTCAGGTATTGCCACTGAGGAAGAGGTATTGATTGTTTATTTTATTATTCACTGAAATATAAATTGTTAACACAAAAAATCGTACAAGTGAATTGAAAACATTAACTTTTTCTACAAGCTGGATATGTTACACAATTATCTATGGAAACAAAGAAGTTTTAGGTAAATATATAGGGCGTCTCACTTAAAAATCCTGGTGCTGTTTTATTTATAACTAAAAGAGATATTTGAATTCTGTAAGAGGTATTCACCAGAATATATAAATGACCTCAGTTTTACTTCCATATTCACGTAGTGGATTGGAAGTATAGTAATCGTAAAAAAAAATTCAATTTTTTTTTTTTTAAATAGGTTTAGAATGCCATGAAACGTCGAGGTTTTAAATTTGCGAGAAAAAAAGGCCAAGGTCTCAGATTCTTTTATAACATTTTTCAACCCCCCAACATCCCTAGTCCATTATTAAAGGAATTGATAAAATAAAATTGAGACAATTTGAAATTTGGTACACGTATGTATTATAACGGCATCTGGCACTGGATTATATTTTGAGATGATTCCGTTGAAGGGTGAGGGTTAAATAGAGGTAAACAGAGGAATATAAGTAAAGCAAGTTGGTAAGAGTACAGAAGCTTGATATTCGGTGTATGTACTAGATGCTTTATAGTATTTGTTAACCCCCCACATCTCTACTTCATTGTTTAAGGGGTTGATAAAATAAAATTGAAATATTCATTTGAAATTTGGTACGCGTATATATTATAACGACATGTGGAACTAGATAAAATAAATAAAGCAAGTTGGTAAGAGTATAGAAATTTGGGATTTGGTGTATATACTAAAAGTGATGGCCTCAGGTTATTTTATAATATTTTCCATCCCCCAACTACCCCCATTCCCTTATTAACAGTGTCGATAAAATTAAATTAAGATTTTCACTTGAAATTTGTTACAAATATAACGATATCTTAAACTATATTATATTTTGACATGATTTCGTTGAAAGACTGGGGGTAATTAGGTAAGGTAGGTAAGGTAAATAGGGAAAAGTAAAGCAAACTGGTATTAAGTCCTTACTAGCCGACATTTATTGCACAGTTGAATTTTTTATCATCGAAAATCCTTTGAGTTCCTACCAACTGAAATGTTTCTAAATAATTTAGAAGCCATACCTCCAACAATAAATTATATATTTGTATATCCAGGGAGTTTTATGATTCGATAGACAAAATATTTTTAAATCTTTGGCGAAAAACAAGAAAAAAGATCCTATAACATAGATTTAGAAACGCTTCATTTCCGAGATCTACAGTGATAAAACTAATTTTTATTCCCCTCGGTATTACAGGGTTTTAAATATAATAATTTAAATTCGAATATAAAACACTTTTTGGAGTTCCTACCAAATTTTGTTATTACCATTTGAAGTAATCTACAGGCCGATATTTTTTTGGAAAACTGGACCTCTTTGACCTGAGAACTTTTTTTTACATCGATACTAACTATCCTTTTACAAAAAGTCAACTTTTTTTATCTTTTAACTTTTTGGACTCAATTTTTAGACATCGTGTGCTCCTTGGATGATATTTGGCAAAGTAAAGCGTGGCTAAATTCTTAATATGGTCAATATAGTTATTTTTAGCTAAAACTGTATTATTTAAAATTCTAACAGTAAAACTCATTATTTTGAAAAAACTAAGGTTTTGGAGAATCTTGGAAATTAAGACTCAAAGTAATAAGGATATCCTGTAAGCGTTTTATTTGCCGAATATGAATAAGTTATCTTTAAAAATGTGAAGGATAAATGAGAATGTCAGCGAAAAACTATTACTCTGACTGTCATCAGCCTTATGTTTATATCCATTTTCTCTTATCTATGATCAAAGAACGATCTGTAAAATTTTGTCTGTCGAATATTTCAACACCATTTAATGTGTGGACGACAATTTCACAAGCTTGTTAGGCTCTGTGCGACAGTCAACTAATGTTTTAAATCATATTAGCAATTTTCAGAGTAATACATTTAAAACAGGTAAATACAATATTAATAAAATTAGTTTTATTGACACAGATACAAAACCATGTATTAAATCGACACACTGGTCAGCATTAATTCACAACACATCGAAACTTCTTTCATAACATCAATATTCCGATGACATTAAAAACAGTAGGTTATTGTAACAAGGAATTAAACATAATTAAGCATATATATGGTTTTTACCACTTTTCATTAAATAACTTGAAAACTAAGAAGCAATGTAAGAAAACTTTAGAATCAGTATTTTCTATAAATAAAATATACTTATTTGATTTCATCAAATAGATGTGTGTAATCTGAAAAGCTCATAGTCGGCAGAAAACCTATCTGATCATCATTTTCGTAAATTACGGTTCATTTCCGTATTTCATGGTGTCTCTAAGATTAGGTACACATTTAATATCGTTTTTATTTTCACTGTTCAAATGGGCACTCATTTTATAATAGTCCCATTAAGAATAGGTAGGTACCTTAATAACATTTTGAAATAAAATTATGTTAAGTTTGTTCTAAGCGGAAAGACACATTGTATATTACAGTTTAGATATTTTTTACATCTTCGAATTTTTGTTTGTTTAATGAAAAACCGCAATATTTTGCTCTAAAACTGTAATAAACTAGTTCATCTGACCAAGAATTGGTAATAACGATTTATTGCGAAATTGTGTTGTACCTAATTTTGTATAAAGGTGCAAAGTATACAAACACAGGAAAAACCTGGCTAATTTAGGCTAATATCTATTATTAGCCTAAATAAATCAAACCAGCAAAGTGATTAGTTTTTAATCGTATTATTTGTGTTAGTCATTTGTGTGTGTAGCTTTTTGCATTTCACATTATTTTAACAATTTTATCGCAATTTTACAAAAAATGTATTTTATCCATAAGAAATACACGAGAAACTTCATAGTCACCGAGGTACGTTTTAATATCAGCCCCAAAAAAAACAGGGTGAGACAAAAAAAATTGTAATTTATTTTTCAGTATAAAGTATAAATTTGAACCACACGTGCATACATTTTAGAAAATAGTAAACTAGTATAAATTTCGGACATTTAATGAAAATTAGGCATTTTAATAAAAACAGACTTCTTCTCGCAAACTTATAAATAAAACAGTTTTCTTTCTTCCGAACTTAATCCGTGGACATACTGTATATATGTCGCTGACTAAAGATTTCGTCTAAATGCGTATTTATTAAATCAAACATGAAAAGAAGCATATTTGATAAAATATGCTAAAATGTACAAACACAAAATAATATATAAAAAGCATATAATTTATTTTCATTTCAACAAATGTGAAATGTGTTCTAAATTTTGAAACTAAATACTTCGTGAAGGTGAATCATTCAAAGTAAACTGTATATATTAGGTATCATTTTCGCGCTATTTTTACGGCATTTAACTAAGCGACCGTAATAAAATTTTACCTAAGGACTTGTATAGTGTCTATAATAACAAATACATGGAAGGCTGACTCATTTTTTAAATAGAAAGCAAAGTACGTGTTACACACGTTTGTTAAATACATTTTAAGCAGCACTTTGGCTTCAATGAAAGTGAAATTTTCACCAAGTGAAAAATATTATTTTGTTAATGACATAAGATTTTACATGCCGTGAAGAAATTAAGAAAGACATTATATGAAACTAAATAATAAATAATATTTTATGATTTTTTTTCAAAATAAATCTAACCGTATGTACATAAATAATCTGTTAAATATTCAATATCTCATTAAATATGTTAAGTGCCCAAATGATAAAAAATTATAGAAAAATTACAAATGCATTATGATCCTTAATTTGATGTAATGGCAGCACATAAAAATACGACGTGCAAAATGTCGAAACTGTTTAATATACGGTATCTTTCAGGTATCAATAAACTTTACATACATTAGGAGATATGTCAATTTTACATTCAAAACTATTAAGGCACTTCTAGAAAGCTTATTTGGAAACCAAAATATAACTCATACGCGTCCAAATAGTTTAAAATAATTTATTTCGGTTTCACATCTTTGATTGAAAACAAAAATCCGCTGCCTGAGGAATCATTACTTCCCCATCCAAATTTTCTATCCAAGTTTATTTAAATAAAAACATATTGATACTATATTTACACTCTAGTAAGTGGAAATAATTGCTAACAGAATTTAAAAAATATAATTGAATTCGTCTACCCCGAGGTAATAATGAAGGTAGCTGATATCCAAAAATTTTTTGAGAACAGATTATGCGGAGTGGCAAACGTTATAAAAATAATTGAGTCCTGGCTTCTAATACATACACCAAATTCTAAGTTTCTGGACTCTTACTTTACTTATTTTCCCCTCAATCCTTCAACAGAATTATTTCAAAATTTATAGTCCAGTCGGTAGAGTAAGAAATACACCAGAAGCTCGCAAAAAATGTTATCTTTTCCTTCCGTAACTGTTAGTGCGAGGATTAAACATCACAAAACCACAAAAATCAGTTCGGAGGTGACGCGCAACCCCCCCAAAAAACCACCCCTTCGGTGAAAAAAGCTTTATTTTACTGATAACTCGCTCGTTAACCGTTGAAGATATAAAAACTTGCTCATCATAAAAAGAAATCTTGACTAATTGCTTAAAATAAAATCCTCTAGTAGTTTTCTTGTATATGCCATGGTTTTCGAGAAAATCGATATTGACAAATTATGCAAACTTTGTATTTTTAATGTGTGTGAATTTTCGTTTATTTGAAATTATTTGCGCGCTGCCTATACAAAAAATTGAATTGCTCGAAAACCAACAAGCTAGGAAGAAAAATCAAAATGAGTTTTAAAGGGGATATAAAATACTCTCTTGTGTTGCCATTTTTGAGGGCTATTGATATTTATTAGTATATAAAAATAACAATATAATATCTTGATATTTTGTGCATCTAATTATTCACAGGCCTATAAAAAATAACTGACTATAATGTAAGTTATAAATGCATTATCTTTTAGATCAAGGTAGTACTTCAATGTAGAACAAGTTAGGAGTAAAAATATTCAGATGTATAAATTTAGGCGCATGTTAAAATTAGCCAAAAAAAAAAATCCAAAAAAGGCTGCATATTCAATTTTCTGATGATATTTTTTTGATACAATTTTTTAACTATTCAATGATTAGAAAAAATAGTTATATGATATATAAACTCAAAAAAAAAATATAAGCTAAATTTTCAATATGTTTGGGTGTTGGCTAACTTTAACATGCTAGTAAATTTGTAAATGTGGATATTTTCATTCTTAATATTTTCTGAATTGAAGTGCTATCTTTTACTAAAATATAATGCATTTATAACTTATATTAAAGTCAGTTATTTTTTATGGGCCTGGGCCTGTGAATAGTTAAACGTGCAAAAAATCAAGATTTAACTATATTATATTGTTATTTTTATATACTAATAGATATCAATACCCATCAAAAATGGAAACACATAAGAGTATTTTATATCCCCTTTAAAACTCATTTTGATTTTTCTTCCTAGCATGTTTGGTTATGGAGCATTTCAATTTTTTCTATAGGCCGCGCGCAAAAAATTTCAAATAAACGAAAATTCGTGCGCATTAAAAAATACAAATTTTGCAATTTTATTCAATATGGATTTTCTCGAAACCCATGGCATGTACAAGAAAATTACAACAGGACTTTTTTTTTAGGCAATTAGTCAATCTTTCTTTTTTATAATGTGAAATTTTTTATATCTTCAACGGTTAACGAGTTATCAGTAATATAAGGCTTTTCTCACCGAAGGGGTGGTTTTTTGGGGAGGGTTGCGCGGTATTTAGAGTACGTTCCACATTTGTCGCAATGAAAATTGATTTTATTATGCAGCTTAATATTTTTTATTTATGTACTTGTAGCATGTCATACTTTATTTTCATTCTTATATTTCTTTAAAATTTTGCTAAAATATGTTTTAACTACTCTTTCATTTTCTTCTCTGTAGCTATAGAACTATATTAGCATTTGTTTCTATTATAACTTTTTGATAAATAGCCTTTCATTGAAAATAATTTATTAATAGGTCTTTATGAAAATACATATACTTTTGGGTATTATGCATTTTATCTAGACTTTTGTTATTTTTGAAAAAATAAATAAACTTTGAAAATATGAGTAAACTTCTGCTATACAAACTAGCTATACAAAGAATACGAGTCATAAGTTCCATTTGTCACAAATATATCATTGAGTATATGTACCATATCAGCTCATGAGCTGATACCCGTTAGTAATATATTTGAAGATGATGTTAATAGATTTGAAAAATAAAAGAGATTTATTTCATGTTTAGCCATTTTGCTTTAATATTACAGGGTTATTAGACAATAAATTAGGCAAATATATTTTAATTCGAATTCTTACCAAAAGCAAAAAAAAAAAAAAAATGAGAGAAGAGTTGTATCTTTGTTTTTTTTTCTGTTTGAACGCTTTTGTCAAAAATCGGTTTTATATTTTTTATACTTCCGAAAACGGATGCACATATTAATAATTTAATTAATATCAGTGGTGACATCCTTGCCAAAGACTGACTCTCAAAATGGACACATCATTATCGTATTCATGTATTCATTGATACGTAGGTAGATAAAAGTATTGTTCATACAAAATATGAACTTAAAATCCATAAGGCCACGTCATAGTCAAAACATTACTTTCTTAAGATTTACAATAGAGCATATTGATTCAACTATATATACAGGGTGTAACCAGTTTCATATGATTAAAAAATACTGGCGGTAGGGAACGAAAAGACAAACAAAAAAACTTTATATAACATGGGGTCTAAAGCTCATAGTTTTGGAGAAAAAAAATAAACAAAAATTGACAAAATAATTAATAACATAGTTTAATAACTGCTGGCATACTCCTGCAAATAAGTATGGTGCGTCTAAGAAATCATCAAAAAGCATGCCGACGAAGCAATTAAAAGCGAACGACAGAGGACACCGCCATGTTTTTTGCTTCTTCGCGACCAAATTATCTTATTGATTTGTCTAACTCTTTTAAATTTTTGAGCGTTACCTTAGACACCAAGCTATCATGGGATAAACACACAGAAATGGTTTGCATAAATGTGTCTCGGAAAATTTTCCTATTACGCAGTCTAGTAAAACATGTCTCACAGGCAACGCTTTTAATAACATATCATGCTCTAGTTCAAAGTACTATAACTTATGCCATACTAGCATGGGGCCACTCTCCACATGCTAAAACAGTCTTTTCGATGCAAAGAAAGGCTGTAAGAATAATTGCTGGGTTGTCATATAGAGACGATTGTAGGGACACTTTTAAACATACTTACCTCGCCATGTTCATATATATTCCAGTGCCTCATATACATAAAAGATAATCTTAATAAATATATAACACATGATAATATTCATGAGCACTCAACGCGAAATAAAAGAAATATTGCTTTAGATTTTTTGAGGTTATCGAAGACAAGAAATGGTACGAGGGATTTCTCAATAAAATTTTTTAATGTGCTACCAGTCGCTGTACAAGAACTTGAATCCAATCACTTTAAAACCGTAATTAAACGTTTCTTGTTAGACAATGCTTTCTACGACTTTGATGAATTCTTACAGGCTGATTTTTCTGTGACGTTATAATGTTTGTTGTTTGCTATATATTTTTAACTGTAGGTTTATTATGTACTGTTTGGTTAAAGATTGTATTGTTTTTTTTCACCTATATGTATATATATTTATATATGAGTATATGTGTGTATGTGTGTATGTAAGTATAGATATATGTGTGTGTAACTTATCTTAATCTTGTTATATACATTTATTTAATTAGTTGTACGTTTTTATTTATAGATCTTGTATTTTTACAATTGTTATATTCCGATCTCACCTGACTTGTCAAAACACTTTTGTGTAATTATGACCAATAAAAATCTATCTATCTATCTATCTATCTATTGGGAGTGCTATACTCTCCCTTGTAATATTCTCAAGTAATCTCAAGTAATAATTTCAGTTTGTGTCCTTACTTGGTAAATAACGCACATACGGCGCGCGACCTAGCCGTTCCTTGGCTTTGTGCCACTTATGTTAAGATTTATTTTATTGACTTATCGTTCAAGTCGTTAGTATTTGGTTACATAAGACACTACTTCTCGTTCGTGCTTTTTGTGTTACTTTTTGGATTTTGGACCTAGTTTTTCTTTTTGTTTTCTTTATTGATAATGTTAAATCACAGTTTAGTATGGTGTTTTAAAACGCAGATTTTGGACATTATGGGAGATTACACTTATCCAGAGCTCGCAGATATGCACTTGGTGTATGGAGAAAGTGGTGGAAATGCAGCTGGTGCGGAAGAGCTTTATCGTTTAAGGTTCCCCAATCGACGTCATCCTTGTGCTCGTACATTTGTTGGTATTGACCAGCGTCTTCGAGAAACAAGTCGTCTCGATAGACATGGAGGAGAATGAGGTCCACAACGTGAAGAAAGGGTAATTGACCCAGAGGTTCAAATTTTGGAACTTGTAGAAAAGGATGCAACTTTAAGCACCCGCGATATCGCGAACCGTGTGGAAGTATCCCATTTTGTGGTATGGAGGACATTGAGAGATATGAACTTACATCCCTATCACTATAACGTGTCCAAGCACTAGAACCTCAAGATTTTGCAGAGCGAATGCAATTTTGTAGCTGGATTTTAAGAAAACACGCGGCAAATGATGATTTTTTAAACGTTCTTTGTTTCTCAGATGAATCGTGTTTTACCAGAAATGGAGTGTTTAATTTTAAAAACATGCACTATTAGGCAGACGAAAATCCACGTGTAATAAGAAGGGCGCATTTTCAACGACGGTTCAGCGTTAATTTGTGGTCAAGAATTTGCAGTAATGAAATAATTGGACCTATAGAATTACCCGCTAGATTAAATGGTGATGTATACTAAAATTTTTGCAACAAACATTGCCAAATTTGCTGGAAGATGTACCTTTGGCTACGCGCAGAAGAATGTGGTATTTGCACGATGGCGCGCCAGTCCATTTTAGTTTGGCTGTTCGAAATTTTTTGAGCAGAAAGTTTCCTCAACGATGGATTGGACGTGGCGGACCAGTACCATGGCCTGCTAGATCGCCAGACTTAAATCCGATGGACTTTTATTTTTGGGGGCATTTTAAATCTCTGGTTTACCGTGATCCAATTGACACTTTAGAACAATTGCAACAACGTATTTTAATGTGCATAGAAACCATAAAAAAATGATCCTAATTTACCAAATGTATTGAACGGAGTGCGTATGTCCTTAGTTCGACGTGCCGAAATGTGCATACGTGGAGATGGAGGTCATTTTGAACAATTTTTGTGAAAAATTCAAAATAATTGTTCAGTTATTGGGTGTTACCTATTGGGCATTAAAGGTATGATTATTATTATTATCATACACAGGGCTTCCGTGTTTTCCGACCGATACCACACGGTAGCCGCGCCGGCCATAATTACAGCCACTCCCCACGAACTGTGGGGTCAGTGACTATAAATACCAGAATCGTGTGCCCTAAGTAGGTGGAGGGACCCCAAGATAACCGCATTCTGCATTTGGCCAGCCAGCCATTCTGCTGATTTCTGGCAGACAGGTATGGTCTTAAGTTCCGAGAGTAGCGTAGGCTTCATACCACTGAGTACATCGATTATTAGGACTACCATCTTGACTGAGTAGCCTGGATATAGCACTTGGAGCTCGTACCGGAGATCACGGTATTTGGTCCGATTTTCCTCCTCTTTCAAAGTGATGTTTGGCTCAGCAGGTGCCGAGAACTCGATCACAAACATCACCTTGCGTTGATGGTCGAGGGGAACTATGTCAGGCTTGTTGGCTTGAATTAGCCTGACTGTTGGAAACGAGTAGTTCCAATAAATTCGGCACCGCTCGTTTTCGACAACGGACTCGATGTCCCCAGGGACGTAAGGCAGCATTGGTGTCTGGTCTATCTCGTACGAGTGCCGTAGATGATAAAACAGCACCCGCAATGCCGCGTTATGGCGATGTATGTAGGCCGAAATCGTATACACCGGTCATGCGGAAAGTAAATGCATGAGCGATTCCGGCGCCTGACGGCAGGTTCTGCAGTTTATATCAGGAACCTCTACACCCATTACGCGGCTTCGGTAGACCAGCGTGTTAATGACACCGTCTTGACAGGCCACAATGAATCCCTCGGTCTCCGACTTTAGCCCAGCTGACCTTAAAAAGGCGAATGTCAGCCTTGTCGATATACCCAGTGTGTCTAGGTTCTTGTAGAACACCCCGTGCATGGGTTTATCGACATGATGCCTAAACAGACGTTCCTGTTCGGCAGCTTTTATCTGGGCCTTTAGGCGAGGTGGCTGAAGTTCAGTGACTGACTCTGGGTCAGCACCGCGCCGGCCTCCTCTTCTTCTTTAAGCGGGGCGCCTAGAGGTCGCCGCACTCAGGCCTTGTGGCCCATTGTGCTACCGCTAAACAAGTTAATGAGATCCACCGTAAAGACCGGATTCCAGCCCAAAGGCTGAAATCCTTCCTACAGGAGAACTCCTTATTTCCTCCAGCACTGGAAAACCAGTACCGAAGTGTTTGTGTCTCAGGTACATCAGTCCTGGGCAAGAAGTGAGGACGTGGAGGGAAGTGTCCTCCTCGTCCTCGCAGAACCTGCAATCGGGGTGGTCTACCAGCCCCATTGTGTGCAGGTGTTTCCTGAAAGAGCCGTGCCCGGTCCGGAGGCCTGTCACGGCTATTATTTGCTTTCTGCTTAGATGCAGCATTTGCTTTGTTCTCTCCGGCAAGGGCCCAGAGATTAAGAGGCTTGCCGGAGTCCTGGATAGGAATCCCAGAGGTCAATGGACTGGGAGCGAGTCCAGTTATCTATTAACCTCTTGGCATGGGATCTACGGTAGTCGAGAGCCGGCTCCGGGCCAAGCAGAGGTCTTCGAGAGCCCCTCCTGGCCAGAGCGTCCACCCGCTCGTTACCCTCAATGTTGCTGTGTCCAGGCACCCAGAGAAGCTTGACCCAGTTTGATGAGCCAAGTTCACAGAGAGCCTGTTTACAGTTTTGGACCAATTTTGACTTGGTCTGACTCGATGCAAGGGCCTTGAGGGCCGCTTGGCTGTCGGTACGTATATGAATATCGTGGCGAATTTGCCCAGGGGCGTAAGACAGCTCAGCCCTGGGCCTTTCCCCAAATATACCCGCTCCGGTACTTTCCTCTAGCCTCGATCCGCCCGTGAACCAGACGATATCTGCACACCTGAGTATGTCCTCGTATGTCTCCAGTCTTCCCCTTTCGGGAAGACTACCTCGAAGGGTTGTGCGAAGGAGAAGGAAGGCACCACGTCGTCACTCCTGGCCTCCAGAAGTGAGTGGACTCCTATCGCATCAGATAGGGCCCTTCTGTGACCTAATTGTACTTCACCTTTCTTCCACTGACCTCCGCACTCCAGTCGGTAGGATGCTTTCCGAGCCTCGGCCACAATCACTAGGTGAAGGGGCGCAAGATCCAGAAGGACCTCCAGAGCTGCTGTGGGGGTCGTGCGTATTGCTCCTGTGACTCCTAGGCAGGCAAGTCTTGGGAGTTGTGTTAGCTTCTGTCGTATGTTTGACCTGGTTGTAGCAGGCCACCAGACAACAGAGGCATACGTGATCATAGGTCTTACTATGACAGTATAATACCACATAGCTACCCTGGGGTTTAGCCCCATGTTTTGCCAAAGGTTCTTCTACATACCCATAGGGTTGTAGTGGCCCTTTGTACTTGTCTCTCTATATGATCTGTCCAGGTCAGCTTAGAGTCCAGGATGACCCCAGATACTTCACTGTCCTTGAGATCGTTAGAGTAGTGTTGTAGAGTACGGGTTCGACGAAACCGTCTAGCCTGCGTCTCCTAGTGAAGATGACCATTTGCGCCTTAGAGGGGTTGACTCTAAGGCCCTGGCCGTTGCACCATCTTTGTACGATCTGCAAGGCCTTTTGCAAGAGTCCGCTGATCGTATTTGGGAATTTTCCCGAGATGATGATTGCAATGTCATGTGCGTAACCTTGCGCAAAGAGATCCTCGTTGTCGAGTTAGTGTAATAGGCCATCGAGGGCGAGGGTCCATAGCAGAGGGGAGAGGATGCCCCCTTGTGGGCATCCTCTCTTTACTGAGACTTTTACTGCCGTCTCATCGTTGGCAGCTGTTATTTGCCTTCCCGCCAACATGGCCCTCATCCATCTAATGATGGTGTCCTCGATACCATGATAGGCAGCAGCGGCGCAGATTGAATCGAAGGAGGTATGGTCAAAGGCTCCTTCGATATCTAAGAAGGCCCCGGCCGCAAGTTCTTTGTGGTGGAGCGCCTTCTCGATCCTCCAAACGATCGGATGAAGGGCCGGTTCCACTGACTTACCGGCCTGATAAGCATGTTGTGATGGGTGCAGAGGCACTGAGGTCAATGCCCCGTCTTTGACATACCTTTCAACCAACCTTTCTAAAGTTTTGAGTAGGAAGGATGTTAGGCTGATTGCTCTGTAGGAGTTGGCAGTATCGTACGACGTACGTCCTGCTTTGGGTATGAAAACCACCTTGACGCCCCTCCAGGGTATAGGGATGTACACCGTGGCCAGACAGGTTCTCAGCAAATGATAGACCGGACAGATAAGTGTTTCTGTCCCCTCTTGCAGAAGTGCCGGAAACACTCCATCCGGTCCTGGGCTTTTGAACGGGTCAAGCGTAGAAATGGCCCATTTGACTCTTTCCATTGTTACCACCCTCGATGCTGTCCTCCAGTCCGCTGCCGTGACAGCAGCGCGGGGGAGCCGAGGAGATGGTGATTCCGCCATCTCCACTACGGATTCGGGGAAATGAGTTGCTAGAAGATGCTTGAGGCGCTCCTCAGTGGTAGTCGTTAGTCTACCGGAGGGAAGCCTCAAGTCCTCCAGCTGTGTAGGTCTGTCTTTCTTGAGGGCTTTGCAGAGCCTAGCGGCTTCTGGAAGATCTTCGATGCTTTCGCAGAATTTCCTCCAGGCTGCCCTCTTATTACTGCGAATGTGGCTTTTGTAGAGGCGTTGGGATCCTTTGTAGTCGTCCCAGTCCTACGGGAGTTGAGTGCGCATGGCCCTGTTAAGGAGTCTGCGTGTCTCCTTGCGTAGGTTCAAAAGTTTCCTGTTCCTTATTCTTACCCTTGCTTCTATTTAGAGGACAGCTGCTCTCGCGCCTTCTCGCTTGTCGTCGAATGCGAGACCAAGTTCATCTGCGGCCCTTTTTGCCGCCTTGAATAATCCTGCTCCCACCCCTGCATTTTCGTGATCTCTCACTAATTGCAGGAGCGGGTCTGAGCTCCTAAGGACATTACATTCCATGCCCAGTGCTACTCTGCCATGCATACACTCCAACCCCAAGAGCCCTCGCCCCCCGATTTCGTGGGAGGCACACACGAGGAACGGACGATCTAGGATGAATGCTCCAATAGATATTCATCATCTTGCGGGTGCCTCTGTCCAATTTGCGCAGCTCATCTACAGTCCATTTGACTACTCCGAAGGAGTAGAGCAGAACAGGAACGGCAGGCATATTAGTGGCAGACACCTTGTTTTTTCCCGAAAGTTCGGATGACCAAATCTTTCAGAGTAGGCACCTGTACTTGCCGCGGAGAGATTCCTTAACTTGCCGCATATCCTGGATGTGATGTTGTTGCACACCCAGGTATGTGTAGGTCTCTCCGGCTGCCTTAGGATACTTCCTTCTGCGAGCTGCGCGTCTTCAGCAAAGTCCCCGCATCGTCCTCTCTTGAGATGGACGACCGCGCACTTGTCCAACCCGAACTCCATGCCAATGGCCCGCGTGTACTCCTCGACCACCCTTAGAGTATTCTGAAGTTCACGCTCTCCGGAGGCATACAGTTTGAGGTCATCCATATAAAATAGATAGGTGACCTTATGCCTCCGGTTGCTGGGTGGTCCACAATAGTACCCGCGAGTTTGGCGGAGTTCAACAGATAATGGCAGTAGTGAGATGCAAAAGAGGAGGGGACTCAGAGAATCTCCTTGGAAAACTCCTCTTCGGAATGCCACCTGCTCTGTCGTAACTCGCTGTGCACCGGATGTTATGGTGAAGCGAGTCCTCCAGAGTGGCAGCAGCTGTTCTATGCATCTCACTAGTGGCTCTGCTACCGCAAGACGTTTGAGTAAATGCAACAATAGTTGATGCGACGTTGTATCAAATGCCTTACGATAGTCAATCCAGGCCATCGATAGATTCCGCTTGTACTGCACAGAGTCCTGTGTAATACAGCGGTCTATCAGCAGGCTGTCTTTGCAACCCGCCATGCCCTTCTTGGCGCCCCGCTGCTCATAAATCTGTTGGAAGACCGGATCGACCTGCCGTAGTGTCCGTGCATACAGGATACGTGTAAATATCTTGTAGCAGGAGTTCAGACAGGTGATTGGCCTATAATTCCTTGGATCGGACAGATCTCCCTTTTTGGGGATTAGCACGGTACGTCCCTCGACAAACCAGTCCGGGATTTGCTGCCCTTCATTCAACCACGTGTTGAAAACACGAGCCAGGCGGCGGTGGCTGGAAATTTCTTCCACCATCAGTTATTAATGCCGTCTGGGCCCGGAGCAGCAAAGTTCTTGGTTCCAACAAGTGCTTGTTGGACTTCCTCCGAACTGATTGTCGGACACACCTCTTCCGGCTCCTCAAAGGTTCTGTGACAGAGAGCCTCGAAGTGTGCTATTGCTGGTGTGTTGTTATCGGATGTGTCGTTTCATAGATTCCTTTCCAGAAGCTCTCGACATCGGCTACACTTGGCGGATTATCTACAACACGCTGTGGCTCTTGAAACAGGCGGGAAGGATTCGTACGGAACAACGAATTTTGTTCCATACTCCTCACCCGCCTTTTGCTAGATTTAAAGTGCGGTGTTGGCGCCGTAGTCCTGCAGCTATACGCCGAACTTTTGGCGTAAAAGCCTCGCCAGCTACTACGTGTTCCACCACACTCTGGATTCGAGAAGCGTGTTGTCTGGCCAACTGTATCTTGCCCTCGATTTTTTGTACACGCCACTTAGCCTTCTCGATACCGTTCGAGGCATTGGTTGTCCTCTCGCGGGGAACAAGTCGGCTGGCGGCGTTGTACACGGCACAGTTAATTTGCCAAACGTCGGCGTCTTCTGGTAATTCCTCATCGATGACAGCGTCCATTCGTGCCAGGTCTTGTGGCTTTAGGGCAGCCCTGCTGTTAAGGCTAACCCTCGTCCTTAAGTCAACATCAGTGCACTCTATCGGATGGCCCTCGCCAGATGCTATTTACCGCGGTCGAAGTGCGGCTGGCACTTCTTCCTGCTGACGGGGTGCCCTTACATAACCTGTCCTGCGCAGGAAGGATACCTGATCTCTGAGTTATTGTTCGGAGAAAGCGCGATGCTCTGGGTGCATATCACATCAGATCTCATGCAATCGCGCCATGTACCCTCTGCGCGCGGGTTCGCTACTCCCATAACAGGTCAGCAAGTCATTCCGGAGTTCCCCCGTCCACTAAAAGCGCCCGCGTTCATTGCCAAATTCGTCATCATTGAGACCGTCCCGCTGAGCTCCTCCAACTGGTCTCCGACCCCCATCCGAGCGAGATCGATTGTGAGGAGCTCTTTCTCTGTTGTATGGAACCAGAGACTTGGATCTCAGAGTGGTTGGCCCTGAGATCCACGTCCGACATCTGTCAGGCAGAGGTACCTCTGCCTGTCCAGGTACACCGCGGGGAGGTTGCCGGTCCGCTTTCTGTGCCTTTTATTATTATTATTATTATTTTATTTCCACGACTACAGGCTACAGGTATTAATAATGACCGATTTTTGCATTTCGATAACGAGATGTTCTTTTAAGTTCATAGATTTTAAGTTGTGAGCAAGATTTTTGGGGATTTCGCTGGTTGCTTCTAGGATGATTGGGACGATAATGACTTTCTCCTGCTCCTGCTCCGGAACTATTGATCCATTGACCCTGAAAAACAGTGGTTCCCAAAAAGTTTCCTACCTTAACATTAAAAATGTAAACAAAGGTCAGTTTTTTCAAAGTGTCCCTAGAGAAAAAAGTCATACAGGTTTTTCGTTTGTCTAGTCGATCCCTATTACCAGTTTATTTAATGACATGAAACTAATTACACCCTGCGTGTACATTGTATCACTGTGGATAATGACAGGACGTTAATACCTCCAGAGATATGGTAACTTTGTTAGATGTAACAACGAACTATCAGTATCTTCTTATATATATATATATATATATATATATATATATATATATATATATATATATATATATATATATATATATTTATATACGGTATTAGTTGGCTTCCCACAATGTAAAATTTTAGGTTCAGTTGGCTTCCACAAGTCAGATGGCATCCGGTATTCGGATGCCATCTGACCTGCTAGCGATATTAACGCAAGTGCTTCATAAATGCTGTATGGTGTCATTACAACTTATTTTAGGTTGGAGGTCAAATGACCCATTTTAACACCCTGGTGAATATTTTAGTTTAGCGGTTTGCTACTAACTGCCGTGCCTGTCGCTCGAAAAATATTCATTTTGAATACCTGCTGACCACAGAAGCGGTTCAGATGGCATCTGGTTAGCTGGCAACACCGTGAAAGTAGGTTAATAAATACCACATGTGGGTCCAGATTCTTGAGTTTGCTTGTACAATATATTACTACTAAGAAAAATAAACTTAGTGGAGACAATTCGTGTACCTATGAAAATGAGAACGGAATTTGTATTTTTGATTGCAACCATTTTTTGTTCAGGATGGTTCAGCGAGGCTATTTATAAATAAAACAGTGTTCTGTAGTTTAATTAAACTTCAGAAGTAAGAAAAAAGTTATTAGCAAATATATTGTCGATACGAAATAAACTACAAAATTATGTACATGTTAAAGAATTCTACTGGAGATTATTTTAATTTGTAATTTTTTCATTTTTGTAATTCTTATTGTATTCTGTTTAAGAAAAGTATAGTAGGTGACCCAAAAATAATCTCTTATAGAGAAATGAGTGGTTGAAAGAGTTGTAGATTTACTAATATACCGTTCAAGATAAATCTGTCGAATTGAAAATAAAAAGATGTGAAAAATTATACAACACAGTATGATAGGTAATACTCCAGTCGGATTGTGTTTTAGCAGGAAAGTTGTGGGGTAGTTTTGATTTCTTCCATTCTCTATGTTTTTGGGGTGCTCAATTCAAATCTGAGGTTTGCTAACAGAATTTTGTGACGCAACATTAGAAAAATGCAAGAAAAATTAGATAATCTCATTTTTTGGCAGTTCTTTACTTATAACTCGGAAATTATCAACTTTTCGTAAATAACTTCCATATCCAAAATGAATGTACGTAAAACTTACTATAAATGTCATTATTTAGGTTTGTTTTCCGACGAAACCTTCAGGTTCAAACGCAAGATGAAAATTGGCATATTTCGGCTGTCTCCGAAAACAAAACTACTTTTTCCACTCTAAAACTAATTTATTATTAAAGACTGACAAATAGTGAATTCCTCCCAGTTCTCTGCACATACCTTATTGAGATCGTATATGCCCATTTTGTGGGAGTCCACCCTCGCACCGCCCCCCCTCCCCCCGAAAACTAATTTTCAACTTGCGCTTGAGCCCGAACGGTTCGTCGGAGATAAAACGTAAATAATAAGATTTGTAGTAAATTTTATATACTTTCCTTCTGGATATAGCATTTATTTACGAAAAGTTTATAGTTTCCGAGCTATAAGCAAAGAACTGCCAAAAAATTAGATTTTTTACCTTTTTGTGCATTTTCTTCAATGTTGCGTCACTAGACTTTGTTAGCAAATCTCAGATTCGTATTCAGCCCCCCAAAAAACATATAGAATGGAAGAAATCAAACCTACCCAGCAACTTTCCCGCTAAGGGCCCTTTTGAGCACAAATTGACTATTATAAATTATAATATACATATTTTTTATTTTACACATGCCATTGTGCTTCAAAATTAATCAGTTTGTAACATCTACGCCTTATGTATTAAATATACGTTCATAGATATTTAAAATCTATAGTCATAATTCATCTAAACTAAGTTCTTTCCAATGTACAGGGGTCCCAGAATTGAATTCCCGGACGGAAACCTGTAATTCCTGAGGTCATTTTGGGCGCATATGTCACAACTTACCTTAGTCCAAAAATGCACCCCTGAGGAAGTACATCCTCTTAAAGCAAGACAGAAAAAATAATTTCTTTTCCAGTAACTTCGGATATATTGAAGAAAAATTTGAATTAAACATATACTTTTGAAGTTGCTAATGAATTAATTTTTGAATTTTTGTATTGCCATGACAATGCGACAGGATTTCTGTTTCACAAGCACCTATGACCTATAGGGAAATAACGATAATTCTTGATTTCTGGTTGATATTACACAGAATTTTAAAAGTATTAATTTGTGTACTGAAACAGTTGGACATTATGTGGAGCATTTGTTATGAATGTAATTTTTATTAAATAAACTACTTTTCTGTTATTACAAAATTTTGTTCTGGAATTGTAAATGAATGTTAAATGCAAATAGAGGAAAAACAGATAATTTCTTGTATTTTGATTAATATTACAAAAAAAAATAGGAGTACTTTTTCTGCAGCACTTTCAATGCTTTGCAAAAATGTTCAAGTATTCCGTAACTTTACAGGGCGATTAAAAAAATATCGCCAGTCAAATATTAATTACTATGAAAAAAAATCGGTAAAGGTATATACCTACACAGAACTTCCGTCTTTATTTATACCGGGCGGTCACTCTAAAAAATATGTTTATTACGAAACCACATATGGGAATAATAAGATATTACAAAGAAAACCTGTAACTTTTGATCAAAATGGTTGGTAGAAAAATTTTCAAAATCTTTTTCTTCTGAAATAGAATTAGAATGTCATGACCGGTAAACATCCGACAGCAAAAATTCAATACTAAATAACAGGTGCCAAACATGGAAGGCTTGCGCAAATACCTTTACAAATGTCCACCATGGTTGAATTATTTCTTGGGATGACCAACCTGCACATTTTTCAATAAAACTATAATAGGTGCATATGCCAAATATTATTGCCATCTGTCACATTTTCAACTACACATTCTCGTACTGGAGTGGAAGTATAGCAGTTGTTAAAAAATTTCTTTTTTTTTTTAATTTTTGAAAAATGTTAGTAAAAAATTTTTTAAATTTTTGTTCTTCTGAAATAGACCTAGAATGCCATGAAACGTGGAAATTTTAAATTCGAGCAAAAACAATTTTTTTCCGTCATCTGTTGTATTTTGTAGTGGGTAAATATTTGCAATTTTTTTATTTCTTTCTATTTTCAAAAGTTGGAATAAGCTTATAGTGTCATGAATCATGGAAAATCTAAATTTGAGCAACACATTTTTTTCCATCTATTCTAATGTTAATTTATTTTCCCCAAATGTTGGAAAAAATGTTTTTTTTTTCCTGAAATAGGTTTAGAATGTCATGAAACGTGGAAATTTTATATTTTAGCAAAAAAAAATTTCATCTATTCTTTAGTGGTGGGAAAAAAAATCAAATTTTATTTTTGAAATGGGTTTAGAATGCCATGAAACGTGAAAATTCTAAATTTGTGCAAAAAAATTTTTTTCTCCAACTATTCTAGTGGTAAAAAATGTTTCAAAAATGTTGGTAAAAAAAAAATTCAACTTTTTCTTTCTGAAATAGATTTAGAACGTCATGAAACGTGGAAATTTTAAATTTGAGCAAGAAAATTTTTTTTCACTATTTGCTCCCTTTAGACGGTCCACCCTGTATATTTTCCAGTGAAAGTTTAACCATTTCTTCGCTGCCAGTAGCGTCAGCACATACCAAATTTGGCTGTTGTCCGTTAAGTAGTTTTTTTAGTTAATGCACCAACAGACAGACGGACAGACAGACAGACAGACGGACAGATGGACAGACTGGCGGAATTGAAAAACTTATATTTTCGTAATCTACATGTTTTGAAACGTGTAAATCCGAAAAAATCTCGGAGGGTGATTTTTCCTCGAATACAATACTTCCCTTCGTTATGCGAGGGAAGTAAAAATTAAGAAAAAAAATATATGTGGGGTATTTTCAAGTTAGTACTTATAGAGAAACAGCTCCCACTAAAATTTCAAAATTTTATCTTCGGTATAACGGAAATAACTGGATTTTTTTTTAAGGTGGCTCACTTTAAGAGGGTGTACTTCCTCAGGCATGCATTTTTGTACTAGGGTAAGTTGGGTTATAAGGGCTCAGTATGGAATTGCAGGTTTCCGTCCGGGAACTCAATTCTGGGACGCCCTGTATATATTTAGTTATATAAAACGACTTAAAATGTTATTGCAGTCTACTTTAAGTTAAAAAGTGTACACGTTGCAAGTAAAGTAGGTATATTTTAGTTTCATTTAGATAAGTACCTAGATTTCTTGTTGGCAGTGTTTAAGAAATTCAACAATTTTTACTTTTATATTTCTCTCATAATACTAATTTATTCCAGGTCACCCAACAATATGTTATAATTAGAATAATATAGTTTATTAAAAGTCACAAAATTTTGTACATATGTTTGCCCTATTTGTATAGTTGACCGTATTTTCGGACCCTTGCATCTTTTAATGGCCCGTTTATGACACTAATTTTCTTACGTTTAACATCTGTTTGTAGTTGACTTCATTGTATAACTGGGAATCGCAATATACTGTTTTATTGTTAGTACATGGTAACAGGGGCATAGAAAGGCATTTTGGTTTAAAATGAACTTTTTAAAACCATGACTAAATTTTCTAACAGAAAGTTAAAAAAAACATTAAAGCTGATAAATTCTGTCCTAATATGTTACATTAGAAATTGTTATTAATTTCTTTTCATAAGGTATGAAGTAAACAATTTTATAGTAAACAAATCTTTGAGAATTTGTGAATTAATGAGTAATTGGATTTCCGGTTGTAGTGCCACGTACTTATTAGATTCCTAGAGGGGCACCAAGATATCCAAACGATGGCGACGTTTCCGTAAAATCATATCTGCTATCCTCAGATGATAGCTGTCTACTGCTGAGCCCCGTTGCTCAAACTAAACTGTTTCAATTCGTTAAGAAATGAGTTTCTGGAAATACATATCCTGAAAATTACAAATTATGTCAAAAACTGTTAAGTATTTGTACAACTTGAAACATAGGAAATTAACTTTACTTTAAATTTGAGATTAATCCCATTCAAAGATTGTTCATGATACCTATAATTTTTTTAAGGTTTAGTGTTTTTTCATCCCTCTCTAAATATCAAATTTCAACATGTATTTTTCGTGAATAACTTAAAAACTCAAGGGTTTACGTAAAAGTGGCTATTATAACGTTAAAAAGTAATTCAATTTCCTATAATCTGGTTAATCTATAATATAAATTGTCAAAGTATCACTATCGAAATTGAAGTATTACTATCAATTTCTAGTCCAATAATTGTAAAGATTTCCATAACAAAAAATGTTATGAGATTTTCCTTCAGTAACTATTAGTGGAGGGATTATACATAACAAAACCACAAAAATCAGTTCTGGGAGTACCGCGCAACCCCCCCAAAAAACCGCCCCTTCGGTGAAAAGCGCCTTATTTGCCTGATAACTCGTTAACCGTTGAAGATATAAAAAAATCATCATGAACAAGAAAACTTGATTAATTGCCTAAAAAAAAGTCCTGTTGTAATTTTCTTGTATATGCCATGGTTTTCGAGAAAATCGATATTGAAGAAAATTGCAAAATTTGTATTTATAATGCGTACGAATTTTCGTTTATTTGAATTTTCTTGCACGCGGCTTATAAAAAAAATTGACTTGCTCGAGAACCAAACATGCTAGGAAGAAAAGTCAAAAGGGGTTGTAATACTCTTTTGTTCTTCCATTTTTGATGGCTATTGATATCCATTAGTATATGAAAATAACAGTATATTATAGTTACCTCTTGATTTTTTGTACTTTTAATTATTCACAGACCCATAAAAAGTTCAAGGTAGTACATCAATGCAAAAAAAATTAGGAATAAAAATATTCACATTTACAAATTTACCAGCATGTTGAAGTTAGCAAAATTTTGACCAATGTTTTATTGTTTCCTAAAAATAAAGATGGGTCTCTTCTTTATTTTTAGGAAACAATAAAACATTGGTCAAAATTTTGCTAACATCTTGAAAATTCAGCTAAAAAAATTTTTTTTGAGTTTATATATCATATAACTATTGTTTCTAATCATTTAAAAGTTAAAAATTTGTATTTAAAAAATATCATCAAAAAATTTAATATGCAACATTTTTTTGGATTTTTTGGCTAAATTTAATATGCTGTTAAATTTGTAGATATGAATATTTTTATTCCCAACTTTTTCTGCATTGAAGTACTTTGAACTAAAAGATAATGCATTTATAACTTATATTATGTTCAGTTATTTTTTATGGGCCTGTGAACAGTTAGATGCACAAAAAATCAAGAGATAACTACATTATATTGTTATTTTTATATACTAATAAATATCAGTAGCCTTTAAAAATGGCAACACAGGAGAGCATTTTATATCCCCTTTAAAGCCCATTTTGATTTTTCTTCCTAGCTTGTTTGGTTTTCGAAAAATTCAATTTTTTCTATAGGCCGCGCGCAAATAAGTTCAAATAAACGAAAATTTGCGAGCAATAAAAATACAAATTTTGCAATTTTTGTCAATATCGATTTTCTCAAAAACCATGGCATATACAAGAAAATTATAAGAGGACTTTTTTAGGCAATTAGTCTAGCTTTCTTTTTTATGATGAGCAATTTTTTTATATCTTCAACAACAAGGCTTATTTCACAGAAGGGATGGTTTTTTTTTGGGGGTTGCACGGCACCCCCAGAACTAATTTTTGTGGTTTGTGATGTTTAATCCTCGCATTAACAGCTACGGAAGGAAAATCTCAGATAATGTTTTTTGCGAGCTTCTGGTGTATTTTTTTACTTTACCGACTGGACTATGCGTTGTGACAAAATGGTTCATTAAAACTTTGTTGTCTCTTTTGAAATAAAACCGCTGCCTAAGAAATCACTACTTCCACATCCAGATTTCCCATCCATGGCTCTTCAAAGGAAAACATCTAGACCATATTTGCACTCTAGTGTGGAAATAATTGTTCATAGAATTTTAATGAAAGGGCATTGCCGACTGCCAGTCAAACCTCCAGAACTTTTGGACGGTGCCGAATACCGAGGCAAATTCCGGGTGCCCCCGAATCCATGTTAAGACGGTGCCAAATCCATATCCGGGCGCTGCCGAATCCATGTTCGAACCCTGCCGAATATCATGGTAACTTCTGGCGCTATCGAATCCAAATTAGGGTGTTGCTGAATCTATATTTGGGCGCCACATAATCCATATTCGGGTGGTCCCGAATACCAAGGTGACTTCCAGGCGCTGCCGAATACCAAGGCAATTTCCGGGCGTTACCGAATCGATATTAAGATGCTGCCGAATCCATGTTCTGGCGCTGCTCAATAGTGAGGTAACTTCTGGGCGCTGCCGAATTTATATTCATGCCGAATCTGTATTCATAACTCAATTTTTTCAAATGCAACACCCTGTATGTTTTGTCTTAAAGTGATTCAGAAATCAATTACTTACACGCTGAAATCCACATAAATTTTTTTCGACATGAAATTTTCAAAAACTATTATAGAAAATTGGTTGCTATGATATAGGTACAAAATTAAAAATCGTCAATTCCATTTTTTGGAAATTCATATGCAAGGTCCAAATATATTATAAAAATGTATGTATTGTAAAAAAATAATTTTTTATTACACCTTTAGAGCACCAAAACACGAAAAGTTGAAGATTTTTCCATTTTTAATAATTAATAATATTGAAAATATCAACTTTAAAAGTTATTTAACATTTCTCGTTGAATATCAGTCAAAGAAGATAAAAAAAATATATATTTGAATGAAAAAATGCAAGATTCCCTTTTGTTAGAAACAAAATTGTTCTAAATAATATCAGACCAGGTTACCGTCTAGTAACATGAATTTTCTCTAGGTGTCTCCTGAACTGAATCCAGCAAAAAAAAACTACATTCGAACTGTATTCGAAACTCATGTGCCCATACCGCCTGCCCTATAAACTGACATGCTTGAAACGGCAAGGAATGTAGATCTAATTTTAAAATGGTGGTTCTTTTTAAATGAAAAAGTTCTTTATCTGTAAACAATTTTTTTTTCGATAAAAGAGCCTTACATTTCCTCAGAAAGCAAATACAATATGTCAGGGAGCGACGCATGATTAAAAAAGAAATCCGTTTTTTGGGTTCAACCCGTGGTAGAAATTAATGGCAGAATTTCAATTTAGGGAAATCTTATGTCTTGAAAATGTATAAAAAAAATTATTATTATATCTAATACATGGATAAAATTAAACAATTCCATAGCAAATTAGCAAAATTGCATAGTTTATCATTCCAAATAATTTTATTTAAAACATATTCCAAATGGGCAGAAGGTTTTGAAAATTGGGGAATAAGTTCAGTTTTTCTATTTTTCCGAACAATATTTCTTTACAGCATTTTGTCCTATCTCGTACAGAAAAAGCACATTACCAGAGGAAAAAATTACTTTCTTGTAAATTTCTAAGACGAACTTCATGTTTTGAAATTTAAATTGTGACATAAATTCGTTTTTATTCTCAGAAGATGATATTTTAATTAAAATGTGTTAAAATTTCTTTACGACTCTATGTGTCGACAGACTGCAGATGGTAATACTACTCTTCTAGACAAATACGATAAAGTAGCATAGCATTTATCTGGCAACGTCGCGGGAAGTCAATTAAACCTGTAATTCTTGTATTCGGATGCCATTTCACGCATCTATTATAATATTCATAAGGATGTCAATTAAACCGTAAAACAGGTAGGACGCTAGGTTAGCCTTTAAATAAATATTGTGTATACCAGTGTGTATATTGACGGATGCCAAGTGAGAACGTTATTAGGTTGGACGCCAACCAATACCGTATATAAATATATATATATATATATATATATATATATATATATATATATATATATATATATATATATATATATATATATATATATATTAAAATAAAATATTTCTGTCAATCACCTCTGTGAATCCTTATTTTCATAAGGATAATAAACCAAACTGCAAATAATTGCGAGCCTGGCCGCGTTAAGTATAGAAATCACATTCTACAAACAAAACGCTTTGTTTTGATTTAAACAAGCACCAGCCGAAAGAATTATTCCTAATTAAAGGAAACTCTCGTACCAGCCGTCTCAGACTAACTTGCATACTGCAGTTTCGCACTTTCTGGTGCTCATCAGTGCAAGGCGAGCCCGAGACGACTAGTACAAGAGCCTGGGTTAACCAAGTGGCCAGATCGACGTTGTAAAACGACGAAATGGGGGAGGCTCCATCTAGCGACAGCTGCCTGTTGAAATCAAAACAATAATATCCCGACATGGGGCACGTAATAGTAAACAGCGTGCTTCCAGAGGGCAGAATATATTAAAATAAAATATTTCTGTCAATCACCTCTGTGAATCCTTATTTTCATAAGGATAATAAACCAAACTGCAAATAATTGCGAGCCTGGCCGCGTTAAGTATAGAAATCACATTCTACAAACAAAACGCTTTGTTTTGATTTAAACAAGCACCAGCCGAAAGAATTATTCCTAATTAAAGGAAACTCTCGTACCAGCCGTCTCAGACTAACTTGCATACTGCAGTTTCGCACTTTCTGGTGCTCATCAGTGCAAGGCGAGCCCGAGACGACTAGTACAAGAGCCTGGGTTAACCAAGTGGCCAGATCGACGTTGTAAAACGACGAAATGGGGGAGGCTCCATCTAGCGACAGCTGCCTGTTGAAATCAAAACAATAATATCCCGACATGGGGCACGTAATAGTAAACAGCGTGCTTCCAGAGGGCAGAATATATTAAAATAAAATATTTCTGTCAATCACCTCTGTGAATCCTTATTTTCATAAGGATAATAAACCAAACTGCAAATAATTGCGAGCCTGGCCGCGTTAAGTATAGAAATCACATTCTACAAACAAAACGCTTTGTTTTGATTTAAACAAGCACCAGCCGAAAGAATTATTCCTAATTAAAGGAAACTCTCGTACCAGCCGTCTCAGACTAACTTGCATACTGCAGTTTCGCACTTTCTGGTGCTCATCAGTGCAAGGCGAGCCCGAGACGACTAGTACAAGAGCCTGGGTTAACCAAGTGGCCAGATCGACGTTGTAAAACGACGAAATGGGGGAGGCTCCATCTAGCGACAGCTGCCTGTTGAAATCAAAACAATAATATCCCGACATGGGGCACGTAATAGTAAACAGCGTGCTTCCAGAGGGCAGAATATATTAAAATAAAATATTTCTGTCAATCACCTCTGTGAATCCTTATTTTCATAAGGATAATAAACCAAACTGCAAATAATTGCGAGCCTGGCCGCGTTAAGTATAGAAATCACATTCTACAAACAAAACGCTTTGTTTTGATTTAAACAAGCACCAGCCGAAAGAATTATTCCTAATTAAAGGAAACTCTCGTACCAGCCGTCTCAGACTAACTTGCATACTGCAGTTTCGCACTTTCTGGTGCTCATCAGTGCAAGGCGAGCCCGAGACGACTAGTACAAGAGCCTGGGTTAACCAAGTGGGCAGATCGACGTTGTAAAACGACGAAATGGGGGAGGCTCCATCTAGCGACAGCTGCCTGTTGAAATCAAAACAATAATATCCCGACATGGGGCACGTAATAGTAAACAGCGTGCTTCCAGAGGGCAGAATATATTAAAATAAAATATTTCTGTCAATCACCTCTGTGAATCCTTATTTTCATAAGGATAATAAACCAAACTGCAAATAATTGCGAGCCTGGCCGCGTTAAGTATAGAAATCACATTCTACAAACAAAACGCTTTGTTTTGATTTAAACAAGCACCAGCCGAAAGAATTATTCCTAATTAAAGGAAACTCTCGTACCAGCCGTCTCAGACTAACTTGCATACTGCAGTTTCGCACTTTCTGGTGCTCATCAGTGCAAGGCGAGCCCGAGACGACTAGTACAACAGCCTGGGTTAACCAAGTGGCCAGATCGACGTTGTAAAACGACGAAATGGGGGAGGCTCCATCTAGCGACAGCTGCCTGTTGAAATCAAAACAATAATATCCCGACATGGGGCACGTAATAGTAAACAGCGTGCTTCCAGAGGGCAGAATATATTAAAATAAAATATTTCTGTCAATCACCTCTGTGAATCCTTATTTTCATAAGGATAATAAACCAAACTGCAAATAATTGCGAGCCTGGCCGCGTTAAGTATAGAAATCACATTCTACAAACAAAACGCTTTGTTTTGATTTAAACAAGCACCAGCCGAAAGAATTATTCCTAATTAAAGGAAACTCTCGTACCAGCCGTCTCAGACTAACTTGCATACTGCAGTTTCGCACTTTCTGGTGCTCATCAGTGCAAGGCGAGCCCGAGACGACTAGTACAAGAGCCTGGGTTAACCAAGTGGCCAGATCGACGTTGTAAAACGTCGTTTTACAACGTCGATCTGGCCACTTGGTTAACCCAGGCTCTTGTACTAGTCGTCTCGGGCTCGCCTTGCACTGATGAGCACCAGAAAGTGCGAAACTGCAGTATGCAAGTTAGTCTGAGACGGCTGGTACGAGAGTTTCCTTTAATTAGGAATAATTCTTTCGGCTGGTGCTTGTTTAAATCAAAACAAAGCGTTTTGTTTGTAGAATGTGATTTCTATACTTAACGCGGCCAGGCTCGCAATTATTTGCAGTTTGGTTTATTATCCTTATGAAAATAAGGATTCACAGAGGTGATTGACAGAAATATTTTATTTTAATATATTCTGCCCTCTGGAAGCACGCTGTTTACTATTACGTGCCCCATGTCGGGATATTATTGTTTTGATTTCAACAGGCAGCTGTCGCTAGATGGAGCCTCCCCCATTTCGTCGTTTTACAACGTCGATCTGGCCACTTGGTTAACCCAGGCTCTTGTACTAGTCGTCTCGGGCTCGCCTTGCACTGATGAGCACCAGAAAGTGCGAAACTGCAGTATGCAAGTTAGTCTGAGACGGCTGGTACGAGAGTTTCCTTTAATTAGGAATAATTCTTTCGGCTGGTGCTTGTTTAAATCAAAACAAAGCGTTTTGTTTGTAGAATGTGATTTCTATACTTAACGCGGCCAGGCTCGCAATTATTTGCAGTTTGGTTTATTATCCTTATGAAAATAAGGATTCACAGAGGTGATTGACAGAAATATTTTATTTTAATATATTCTGCCCTCTGGAAGCACGCTGTTTACTATTACGTGCCCCATGTCGGGATATTATTGTTTTGATTTCAACAGGCAGCTGTCGCTAGATGGAGCCTCCCCCATTTCGTCATTTTACAACGTCGATCTGGCCACTTGGTTAACCCAGGCTCTTGTACTAGTCGTCTCGGGCTCGCCTTGCACTGATGAGCACCAGGAAGTGCGAAACTGCAGTATGCAAGTTAGTCTGAGACGGCTGGTACGAGAGTTTCCTTTAATTAGGAATAATTCCTTCGGCTGGAGCTTGTTTAAATCAAAACTAAGCGTTTTGTTGTAGAATCTGATTTCTATACTTAACGCGGCCAGGCTCGCAATTATTTGCAGTTTGGTTTATTATCCTTATGAAAATAAGGATTCATAGAGGTGATTGACAGAAATATTTTATTTTAATATATTCTGCCCTCTGGAAGCACGCTGTTTAATATATATATATATATATATATATATATATATATATATATATATATATATGTATATATGTATATATATATATACCCCTTCCTTGTACTTTATATATATATATATATATATATATATATATATATATATATATATATATATATATATATATATATATATATATATATATATACATTTGTTTAACCGTTTATACAGACCAATTTTGGATGTTTCACTTACGTACACAGACCAAAAGTGACGAAGTCAGACCAGTTTCTTGGCTTGAAATCGTTTTACCATATTTTTCATAAATAGGTGACTGGAGGGTGCAGAGGACGAAATTTGAAGTGGGCTTGGTTAGACAGTAAAATATATAATTATATATAAATTTAGTTCAGGATTTCTAAGCTTTGGCGCTCGCGTCTCATTTCTGTATATTGTATAATCGTTCATATGACCATTATGTTTTACTGATCTTCCCAGACCATAGATGTGGCAACCTCCAAATATTATGTTTGTAAATAGATATTTAAAACTTAGAAGTGAAATCAAATGCGGTGTAGAATCTTAGAGTTTATTTATAAATTTTTATTTTTTTGAAAGTAGGTATTAACAAAAATAATATATAGCATACATGTAAAGCTTCTCACTAGTTTTCACTAAAATAAAAAAGAGGTTCCTGTATTTATTATGAATCTTAAAAGTAAATCTAATACAGATGTATATCGTTTGACTGTGAAAACTATAAAAGCTATAAAAAATCTAATAATATATCCCCTTACAAAATTGATAAACGAATGTCTCTTGGAGGGTACATTCCCAAACATATTAAAAGTGGCAATAGTTACACCCATTTTTAAGAATGGCGATATGGATGGCCTTACCAATAACTATCGGCCAATATCAATTCTTCCAGTATTCTCAAAAATATTGAAAAAATGCTTGTACACTCGATTAATTACATATTTTTAATCAAATAATCTCTTTCTTGAATGTCCACATGGCTACCGAAAGAACCGCAACACTACTAGCGCAATATTGGCCTTAATAATGTCCTCGGCGCATATGAAAATCATGAATTCAATGATGCAATTTTCTTAGACCTTGGTAAGGGTTTTGACTGAGTTTCACATGACATTTTAATTGAAAAATGACAAAAATATAAAATTTACGTTAATAGTATAAAAATATTGGAATCTTATTTATATTATAGTAGTCAGAGCGTTAATATTAACAACATAACATCAAGTAAAGAAATATTAAAGACCGGTGCACCTCAGGACTCCATATTAGGACCCTTACTGTTTTTGATTTACATTAATGATGTCCTTGGCAAAAAAATGTCTCACGTATATTCTGTACGCAGATGACACTACAATCTCCATTAAATCAGATAATTTAAATAATGTTGAAGTGAATAAAGCGAAATTCAGTCAAAAGTTGAACAATGGTTTGCATCTAATAATCTAATTTGTAATAAAACAATATCACAAGATATGATGTTCACGTTACGCAATTTCGACATTTCTACTGATGTAATATCTACTGTACAATTTTTAGGTGTTTATTTATATCTACATTTGAGGTGGAATATACACATTGACAACATTTGTCGAAAATTGAGTAGTAGAGTTTTCGTTATTCGTAACCTTTCGGGTACCGTGTCTACAATACGTTGAGATCAGCTTATTTTGCATCGTCATTCAATAATGTGTTATGCTATAATAGTGTGGGGAGATGCTGCAGATTTTAATCAAGTGTTTGCTATACAGAGAAAATTAATTAGAATTATAGCATGCTTAGGATATACTGAAGATTGCAAACATGCTTTTATTAAATTTGGTATAGTAACATTACCTTCTCTGTATGGTTTGGAATGTTTAACATATATTAAATCAAATTCAAATGGCTACCCTACCTATGTGAACCAACACGGTTATAATACCAAAACTAAAAATAATATCATTACTCCATATTATAGATTAAAGAAGTCACAGAATGGACCAAATTATTTAGCAATTCAAATGTTTAATAAACTACCATCCAACATAAAAAACATTGATAACCTAAAAAATCCCAATAAAATATATACAACCTGAGAATATCCCAGATGGGGATATCCTAGACAAATCCTGGCAGGATGTCCTAGTAATATCCTGCAAAGATATTAAAAGCCTAACAAAATATTCCTTGTGGGAATATCCTGGGCAAGTCCTAGAGTCGTCCTATTATAGGTATTATTATTTAGGAGATTTCAACAACAAAAATAATGAAAAGTATATATATTATTTTAAGGCTATTTGTTTATACTGTCTTTTATTGGTTTGTAAAATTTGCTTCAAAAACTTATTTGTTTGTTCTATTTGATAATCCCCTCCAGTACAAATAATTCATTAAAAATGTATATCTTATTTAAATAGTAGTTATTTATAATTTGGTTTTAATACATTTACTGTGTTTTGAATTGGCCGCCATTTTCTGGCAAGTCGAAAGTTCTAAGAAATCCGCCGGGCGTCGAATTGCGTCGATGTCTTTTCCTCGTTCATTTTAAAGTTTTTCGACAAATAAGATTACGTTAAATATTTCATAAATATAATGCTGCTATGTTATATCTTTGTATTTATTATATTATCTAAAAGGGGAAAATGTGATTGGTTATTGTCCGCAGATGTTATTGTTAGATTACGTATCTAACAATAACATCTGCGGACAATCCTTTATATTTTTCTGAATAATTTTTTTTTTAATTCATTACAAACTTTTCAGCACGCTATGATTTTTTAAAGTTGTATATATCATCCCTTATAACTTCTAACCGCCCTAAACTCTGTTGATTTTAATAATACCAAAAAACGGCAAGAGATCATTTTTGTGTAATATTTCATGCTTTTACAATTTTTATTTGAAACTTTTTTACTATCTTTTACACATTTTGAGTAATTTTGAAAAAACACTTTGTATTCTTTTTCACCCCTTCTCGGGGTTGAAAAAAAAAATTTCTTTCATTAATCGTGTTCAAATACTTCAAAGTAACATATCAAAATTTTGATATGTCGACCTATTTCATTAGACTATATATAACCTCTACTAGTTTGGTAAATTTACTTTTAAAGCGATATAAGCCAATTGATAGATACAAATATGTATATGGAGTTGTACATATATGTATCACATTTTTATTAGTCATTTTACCTTTGCCATTATATAAACTTGTATTCCTTTGTCTTCGCTTATTGGCGCAGTTTAAAAGTAATGATCTTATAAAATAATATGTATTTTTTGCTGTCATTCAATAAACCCTAAAAGAACTATAGATGTCCTATATAAAGTCCTATCAATGTCCTCAGGTTGTTCATAGTAAAACCCAGGCATAACCCATATAAGAGCTGATGATGTCCTGTACACGCCGGTACTGATGTCCTGAGGACGTCATCAGCAAAGCCCGAACAGTCCCATTTGGATATCCTACACGGACGTCTTAAGGTGATAATGGGATTTTCCCAGGATATCCCATATGTCCTGAAAAGTTGTCCCCAGTATGTTCTGAGGATGTCCTTGTGCTGTATGGGTATTAGCAATGTGATTTTTTTAAAATTTGGGTGGAAGATACTTACCCATCAGGAGATTGTGTAACGGTAAAATATTTAAAAAATCACCTGCGGCGTCCGTCGTTATGAAGAAAAATGTACCTAATATTTCAAAGAAAGATGGCAATGTTTTAACTGTAAAACAATCTCAAAACCTTATTCGTTGTTATTAAAAAATCATTAACATTAACGAATTTCAATAAAAAAATAAAATGTTCTTCTTTAAAGTACCAATTATTAGGCGTAACTTTATCTTCGGACGTAATTAAGCAGAAGAGAGTCGTTCCATTTAGAATTAATCATGTCATATGTTGAACACACTGTGATTTAATTATCTATGTAAATTTTATTATATATTGAAATCGTTCATGAATGAAATTTGTCTAAAATTGATTTTTTTAAATTTCCAAGTTAATGATTCTTTGACTTTGACTGTTAAGTAAACTGACTGACGTCACGTGATTAATTCTAAATGGAAAATTTGTTTTCCTCCAGCTTAATTAACTCCTAATTAAAGTCATGACTGTAATAGTTGGTACCCTAAAAACAGAAGTTTTATTTTTCTATTACGTGATCACCAAGTACACTATCTTATTGAAATACGGTTATAGTGAGTTCTCGATAACAATGAATAAAATTATGAGGTTGCTTTACAGATAAAATTTTGCCTAATATCTTTTTTTGGAAAATTAGTTATATTTTTCTTCATAAGGATGGACGCCACTGGTGAATTTTTAAATATATTACCGTGACACAATCTCCTGATGGGTAAGCACCTTCCACCCAAATTTTAAAAAAATCGCATTATTAATAAGAATGCTGTGATATGGCAGTCATGAATAGTGAGATATACTGTATAGCACAGAAAGAACTTTTATTTTTTTTATTTTTGTAGGAACTTATTTATTTTAGTTAGTGAAGACTTTGTTTAAAAATAAATTTGCATTATTAAAACAAAAGTAAAAGAACAAACAATATTTCACTTATTGCGACCCATACAGCACAAGGACATCCTCAGAACATACTGGGGACAACTTTTCAGGACATATGGGATATCCTGGGAAGATCCCATTATCACCTTAGGATGTCCATAGGATATCCAAATGAGACAGTTCGGGCTTTGCTGATGACGTCCTCAGGACATCAGTACGGGTATGTACAGGACATCATCAGCTCTTATATGGGTTATGCCTGGGCTTTACTATGAACAACCTGAGGACATTGATTGCACTTTATATAGGACATCCCCAGTTCTTTTAGGGTTTATTGGATATTTCTAAAGACAACAAAAAATAACTTATTTTATAAGATCATTACTTTTAAACTGAGCCAATAAGCTAAGACAAAGGAATACAAGTTTATATAATGGCAGAGGTAAAATGACTAATAAAAATGTGATACATAGGTATATGTTCAACTCCATACACGTATTTGTATCTATCAATTGGCTCATATCGCTTTAAAAGTAAATCTACCAAACTAATAGAGGTTATATTATATAGTCCAATGAAATAGGTCGACAAATTAAAATTTTAAAGTAAATACTTGAATTTTTGATATGTTACTTTGAAGTATTTGAACACGATTAATGAAATAATTTTTTTTAAACTCTGAGAAGGGGTGACAAAAATATAACGAAGCGTTTTTTCAAAATTACTCAAAATGTGTAAAAGATAGTAAAAAAGTTTCAAATAAAAATTGTAAAAGCATGAAATATTACATAAAAATGATCTCTTGCCCTTTTTTGGTATTATTAAAATCAACTGAGTTTAGTGTGGTTAGAAGTTATAAGGGATGATATGTACAACTTTAAAAAATCATAACGTGCTGAAAAGTTATAATGAATAAAAAAAATCTATTCAGTCAGAAAAATATAAAGGTACGTATTTGACAATAACATCTATGGACAATAACCAATCACATTTTCCGATTTTAGATATTATAATAAATACAAAGATATAACATAGCAGCATTATATTTATGAAAAAATTAACGTAATCTTATTTGTCGAAAGAACTTTAAAATGAACGTGGAAAAGACATCGACGCCAGGCGGATTTCTTAGAACTCTCGACTTGTCACAAAAAGGCGGCTAATTCAAAACACAGTAAATGTATTAAAACCAAATTATAAATAACTGCTATTTAAATAAGATATACATTTTTAATATATTTTTAACGAATTATTTGTACTGGAGGGGACTATCAAGCAGAACAAACAAATAAGTTTTTAGAAGCTAATTTTACAAACAAATAAGAGACACTATAAATAAATAGCCTTAAAATAATATATATACTTTTCATTATTTTTGTTGTTAAAATCTCCTAAATAATAATACCTATACGGCTCTAGGGCTTGCTCAGGATATTCCCACAGTGGATATTTTCTTAGGCTTTTAATATCTCTGCAGGATATTACTAGGACATCCTGCCAGGATTTGTCTAGGATATCCCCATTTGGGATATTCTCAGGTTATATATACTTTATTGGGATATCCTAAGGATATCCTGAGGAATGTTGTCCTCGATTGGGATATACGGGACCAAATGAGGATATCCTAGGGATGTCATGTGCGGTGTGGGGATAGTTGTTGAACACTAAAGTTTCAATCCGAACCCAATCGCTTTCTTTAAAAAGATCCGAATATTTTTGTATGAAGTTTAAACATTTATTTTTCTTTGATGCAAGGCTGTTTTCAATATTATTAAAAAAAAATGTAGTTGCAAGTTTCTTCTGCTTTGGTAACCACCTCATACGACCTGTCTTCTTAGCCGAGTTCCCTTTGTCCTATGAAACATTAGATACATTTTTTATTTTTTTTACTAAAGCCAGCTTCTGCAGTATTGGCAGAAGAATCCGCAGGTCTAGCTTCAAAATTATAAAATCAGTCTGGTCGTTGAGTTTTTGACTTCTCTACAGATTCTTCACAATTTTTCACTCTTGTAAAATTTTCGAGTATTATTCGAGATATAGCTGTTCGAGTTCTTCTAAAAAGGGGTGGAGGGGTAACAAAAAGTAAATATAAATAATCCAAAAAAATTATGGTGAATGTATCATTAAAATAGAAGACTTTTTTTTCCTTTATGACTTTTTCCAAAAGTGTACTTTGTCCAAGTTTTTCCGGAAAAGCACGCATAAAAGACCCTCATCGGAAAATGGAAAATCTCGTAAACTATGAAATTTAAAAATTTGGAAAAATTCAGACGTATCGGTTAATATATTCTTTAAAATGGGTGTTACTTGTAATTTTTTAGTAACGTGCATATTTTCCGAGTTTTCAACAATTTTTCACATTCAAAAACGTGTTTTTGATCGTTCCTCTAACTACACTATTTTTTTACTCCTAGTTAGCATTCATTCCTTTGTTTTTTCTAGTAGATTCAATATTTTTTTACCTCGAGTTGACATGTTCTCAATGCTACACATACGAACTACTTTTGAAAAATGGTAAATATTCGATGTTGCTTTATTGGCTGAACGAGGGTACTGTCTGCTTGTAGCAGTACGAAAATACTTTCCATAATTAATAAATTCGGCAACATCGTAAGGAATGTGTACGTTAGTAAAATAACAAAAATATATACACCTGGCACAAATAGGCGGTTCTTTATAAGTGGATCGATAACAACAGTGAAATATATAAAAATATAATTTTTCATATTCTTCTACCCCTCTAGTACTGTTGCAGTTTATTTTGTTAATATAAACAATAAATGGCTATATATACACTGGAAAAATAAAGATATCACGATGGTCTGTGGTGGCCTGTAAGATATAGGTGGCTTGGTAACGTCGGTTGAACGTGTATATATATATATATATATATATATATATATATATATATATATATGTATATACAGACTGTCTATTTTACGAGGGCCACACCAAATATCTCGCTTAATATCTATTGTAGAAGAATAAAGTTTTAGAAACAGTTATCCCATTTTTTGTGAGCTATATTTCAGTAAAAAGAAATTTGAAATCCATAGCCTACTTTATGAGATATATTACAAAAACCTGAAAAATAGGAAAACCACAAACGGTTATAGCTTCCTTATTTGAGGAGATACGAAAAAAGATAGAGGAATGAAAGTTGACGGCAAAGACAATAAGAATAATAACGTGTAACAAAAAAATCGAAAAATTCAGTTGGCTTTGACATACGGTATTGTGCAAAAATGAAAAATACATATCTCAAAGTAGGCCATGACGCCATTAATTTCGTTATTTTTTTCTCATTCCAACGATATAAAACATGTCACAGAAATTTTAACCGATAGTGTCAATATTTAATATTTTACGAATACCACAATTCATATAATTGAATCGTAACAATCAGCTGTGCCATAATTAGTGAAAAACAATGTATACAGTTATTAATAAATTTGACAGATTGTCACTGTTGTATGTTGTATGTTGCGTTGTCGAGTTCTAAGACAAATTTTATATCAGTAATTATGGTGTACACCAATAATAACAAATTCGATATGATTAGCATTTATTGTCAGTGCAATTTTGACGCTGAGATGGCAGTCACGGTTTACGGAGATAGATTTCCAGATGCTCCGCAGCCAAATCGAACTATGTTTAGGAAGTTAGTTCAAAATCTAAAAACGCACGGTTCATTTTCAAAAAAAGTAGTAAGGCGAGCGCATGTTGCGGATAATGTAAGAAAAGTGAATAGAGTAATGAATTATGTTAACCAAAATCAGGAAACCTTTTTGAGCAAATTCAGAGAAACTGTCGCATAAAAAAAGACAGTGCAAGAAAGATATTGAAAAAAAAACGGATTTCGATGCTACAAAATGAGGAAAGTTCAACATTTAAATGAGGGAGATAAGCCAAGGAGAGTAAGATTTTGTAGATGGTTATTAAATAAGAAAAGGAATGACGCGCTGATATGTAGCAAAATTCTTTGGTCGGACGAATCAAATTTTTCTAATAATGGATTTTTCAATAGAAATATGTATTATAAGTGGACACGAGAAAATACACATTGGTGCAGAGAGACTGCTTTCCAAGAAAGATTTTCTACGAATGTTTGGTTGGGTCTTTTAGGGACTAAAGTAATTGGACCTTATTTTTATGATGGCAAATTAACCGCTCGTAGATACCTTAATTTCCTGCAAAACGAATTTCAAGATTTTCTTTATGAATTAACAGTGGCAGAAAGATTAAATTATTCATATTTTCAACAAGATGGGGCTCCACCTCACACTGCTGTAATATGTACAAATTATTTAAATCAAGTTATGCCAGATAGCTGGATAGGCACCTATGGACCCATTCTATGGCCAGCTCGATCACCAGATATTACTCCCTTGGATTTTTTCGTCTGGGGTTACATTAAAGACAAGGTATTTCAAACTGCCCCTGAAAATATTGAGGACATCAAAACCAGAATTCGAAACGCATGTGAGGCAATTACTCCTGAAATGCTCCAAAATGTAATGCGTGACGTGTCTCGTACAGCACGTTTATGTGTCAGAATGCATGGTGCACAATTTGAGCATTTGTAGTTAGAAAAATAAATACACACAATTTCTTTTCAATATAGTAGTAGGTAGTAATGTTATACATAGTTTTTCGTTTTTTCTTTGGATGTTCGTTTTGTATTTGTATTTTTATTTATGAGATATTTATTGGTTTGTATTAAATTGTAATAAATAATTACGGAATTATAATTATTATAAAGTGAATTTTTACTATTATGGCACAGCTGATTGTTACGATTCAATTATATGAATTGTGGTATTCGTAAAATATTAAATATTGACACTATCGGTTAAAATTTCTGTGACATGTTTTATATCGTTGGAATGAGTAAAAAATAACGGAATTAATGGCGTCATGGCCTACTTTGAGATATGTATTTTTCATTTTTGCACAATAGCGTATGTCAAAGCCAACTGCATTTTTCGATTTTTTTGTTACACGTTATTATTCTTATTGTCTTTGCCGTCAACTTTTAGTCCTTTAACTTTTTCCGTATCTCCTCAAATAAGGAAGCTATAACCGTTTGTGGTTTTCCTATTTTTCAGGTTTTTGTAATATATCTCATAAAGTAGGCTATGGATTTCAAATTTCTTTTTACTGAAATATAGCTCACAAAAAATGGGATAACTGTTTCTAAAACTTTATTCTTCTACAATAGATATTAAGCGAGATATTTGGTGTGGCCCTCGTAAAATAGACAGTCTGTATATGAAGGGCCGTCTCCACTGACTTCCCGGCCTGGTAAGCATGTTGTGACGGATGCAGAGGCACTGAGGTCAATGCCCCGTCCTTGACGAACCTTTCAACCAACCTCTCTAATGTTTTGAGTAGGAAGGATGTAAGGCTGATTGCTCTGTAGGAATTGGCAGTGTCGTACGATGTGCGTCCTGCTTTTGGTATAAAAACCACTTTGGAGGCTCTCCAGGGTATAGAAATATACCCCATGGGCAGACAGGTTCTCAGCAAGTGATAGACCGGATGTATTAGTGTCTCCACCCCCTCGTGCAGAAGTGCCGGGAACACTCCATCCGGTCCCGGGCTTTTGAACTGGTCAAACGTGGAGATAGCCCACTCGACTCTTTCCACTGTTACCACCCTCGAAGCCAATTACCACCCAATTCGCTGTCGTGACAGCAGCGCGGGGGGACCGAGGGGATGGCATTTCCTCCGTCTCCACTACGGATTCTTGGAAAGGGGTTTCTAGTAGATGCTTGAGGCGCTCCTCAGAGGTAGCCGTTAGCCCACCAGAGGGAAGTCTCAAGTTCTCTTGTAGTAGTGGTTTGTCTTTCCTGAGGGCTTTGCAAAGCCTGGCGGCTTCTGAAAGATCTTCGATACTTTTGCAGAAGTTCCTCCAGGCTGCCCTCTTGTTGCTACGAATGCAGCTTTTGTAGAGGCATTGGGACCGTTTGTAGTTGTCCCAGTCCTCCGGAAACTGAGTACGCATAGCTCTATTAAAGAGCCTGCATGCCTCCTTGCGCAGGTTTAGAAGCTCCCTGTTCCACCAGGGAACCTTCTTCCTTTCTTTGCTTCTTTTTAGAGGGCAACTGCTCTCATATGAGGCAGTGATCGCTCCGTTGAGAAGTTTCGTGTAGAATTCTATTTCCTCTGTGTTCCTGGGTATAATGACCCTAGTTATTTTGCTTGAGAGGGCTCGCCTGTAGGCGTCCCAGTCGGTGTCTCTGGGGTTCCTATATCGGCTCTCCTCCGAGGAAAGAGCCAAGTCTAGTTTGAACCTGATGTGACGGTGATCCGATAATGAGGGTTCCGTCGAAACATTCCAATTGAGTGACGAAGGTGGGCGCATTTCCCCGATTTATTATTTCTAAATCGGTATAGGTACTGTAGTAGGCTGCTGCCTCTAGGATTGACCCCTGTGCTACCCCAGCAGATGTGGTGAGCATTGGCGTCACATCCCATGATGGGAGGCAACCGTCTGTCAGTACAAAATTGAACCAACTCCGCAAGTTCGGTTGAGGGTGGCGGTGTTGGCGAGTCGTAGGGGAGGTACACAGAGCCTATGACGATCTCTGCTCTGTCGGTTTCCTCCATAAGACTCACTTTTATAGCAACAGAGTCCCTGAAGCAAAGTTCGGGAATTGCTGTCGCTATTATCCCATTCGAGACAAATACATGCTCTCGGTATTCTGTGGGCGGAGGAGTAAATGACCCCATACCGCTCATCTAGACCTCGAATGGAGCCTTGGCGAACCCAAGGCCCTTGAATCAGGGCTATTTGTGTCTGTCCCCCAGCAGCCTGTCGACTCACTATTGCGGAGGACGGCTCACTGTGTTGCAGATTGATTTGGAGTGTTTCCATTTTTTTTATTATTATTTTTTTTTTTTATATAAAACTACTCTAGTGCTCCGAGCCCGACAGCGCCTCCATCGCTGCATCTGCTGTGCTCGGCTCACTAATGCCACCGCTTGGGCCGGCCACTGCTTCCTGGTGAGGTTTGGGGTCCCAGAGGGTTACCTTTACCATCTCCGCCTGAGCGCGATAGCCCAGAGCCTCGATCTCCGCCGCGGAGGCCTCGTCGACGCCCAGAATTAGTCGAAGCCCCTTGACCTCAACCAACTGAGCGTCACGGACCTTCCACAACTCCGTTCGGAGCTCCGAGTTATGACATCTGAGTCTGTTTAAGATGGTGACTTGGTCCGTGGGCTTGCCTGGAACCGTGGCCACCATCTTCCTGTAGAGATCGTCCCCCTCCAGGAGCTGGAGTGCCATGCCGTCCACGGGAGAGACCTCCCCGATGGCTGATCTCAGCCATACTAGGGACATCTCATTCCCGCAGAACAGCTGCACCACTCCCTGCTCTGTTAGCTTGAAGCCATCAAACTCGGGCAGGATCCCCCCTGAGGGCTACTTACTGAGATATTAAATAATAACGATTAGAAAAAAAAATTCAACACCCTGTAGCAAAAAATATAAGCCGTTGCCGGCATATGTTCATAAGAACTTTTCATGAAATGACCTAAGGAATCGCACCCTAAAATATTAGTACGTCATTAATGAACACACCCTGTATGTATAATATAGACTAAACAGAAAAAAGTCAAATTAATGACTACCAAGAAAAAAGCTCATCTTTAACTAAAATGTTAATGGAAAGTTTACGACCCATGATAAAATTAAATAAGACATATAATAGCCAAAAGAAAGACATCATATTCAGATGAGTAAATGTTGCGTAACAATCTAATGACATGGTTATCTATTTTATATGCATGGTTCGTTTACTATACGCACTAAAAATTTTAATATTCATAGTACATCAGAAGATAGCCACCATAATCAGAAATCCAAATGCAATAGTCATTCTTAAAAAAGTCTTACCAGTTTTCAGAAATAATTACTGTTATTATTTCCACATCCACGTAGTGGAGTGGAAATATAGTAGCCGTAAAAAAAAAATAATACTTCCCTCGCATACCGAAGGGAAGTATTGTATTCGAGAAATAATCACCCTCCAACATGTTTTCGAATTTTCATATTTCAGATCATGTAGGTTACGAAAATATAGGTTTCTCAATTCCGTCAGTCTGTCTGTCTGTCTGTCTGTTGGTACATTAACTAAACAACTACTCGACGGAGAATAGTTAAATTTGGTAGGTAGCTGACGCTACTGTCAGCGAAGAAATGGTTAGACTTTCACTGGAACATATACAGGGTGGACCGTCTAAAGCAAATAGATAATAAGAAAAAAAAATTTTTCGCTCTAATTTTAAATTTCCAGGTTTAATGGCATTTTAACTCCGTTTCAAAACAAAATCTATTTTTTTTTACCACTGGAATAAATGGAAAAACATTTTTTTAGCTCAAATTTAAAATGTCATAACATTCATAACATTCTAAACCTTGTATTGAAACATATTCTTTATAGGATTTTGCAAACATCAGAAAAAATAAAGAAAAGCTATGTGTAAAAATATTAATGAAATCTTTGCATTCTTTCGATAACCTGACTTCTGGTTATGCTAGCAAATTAAATTTCTTAAATGCATTTGTATAATTTCTTATTTGAAAATTCTCATTCAACAACTAGCATCCACACAGTCCCCTACGGCCATGCAGGTTAAACTAGTATCTACATAACCCCCTACGGTATATGAAGATTCAGTTAAAAATAAGAACAAAGGCATAAAATGGATTTATTTACCTACTTTTCATAAAAAAGAAATTCATTCTAATGGATTACATTTTCATGAAATCTATCATTCTCTTTTTGGAAATGCATAGCCTTCGGAACGTGTTTCGTTCTTATTCTGAACCCATCAGAAAGGCACAAAGCCCCTTATAAAGATATTCCATGCAAAAGAACGAAAAACGTTTCATAGGCTAAGCATTTCCAAAAAGAGAATGATAGATTTCATGAAAATGTAATCCATTAGAATGAATTTTTTTAAAGAAAGGTAGGTAAATAAATCCATTTTATGCCTTTGTTCTCAATTTTAACCGAATCTCCATGTACCGTAGGGGGTTATGTAGATAAAGGTGGTTGACCATCTCAGAATGGCCGATGAGATTAGGATGCGCAGTGGTCGAAACCCGCCTACTTCTACGGAGCACACTTGTTTATGTTCCTTGCTTGTGTAAATATAGGTGGTACAGTGTCGAGAAAAGTGCTTGTAGTGTATAACTTATATTTAATTCACATGTACCTATCAGAAGTATCTACTTATACACATTGTTACGTGTACTATCACTAGCAGCATTTATAAGAAAATATCATGGTATCAAAGCAAAGTAAAACATAAATCTTTGTCAAGAAATTATAAGTTTTGTTTTAAAATTTATGGAACAGGAATCTACAGCTGGAGCTCCTATTATACCATTTTGAAAAGTATGTGTACAAATCTATTATCAGTTGTGTTATGTATAGCAAAATATGTTTTATTTTAGTTGCATACGGAATTATATTATAATAATGTACAAAGACGGAGTATAAAAAGGAACATTTTTTGTAACCACGGCTGGCCGCCGGGTATCACGTTTTGAAGTGTCATCATCAGAATCATTATCATTATATTATTACCGACTACTAATAATATAATTTAATATTGGTTGCTGGATTACTTCGGAAATCGGATAGAGCAGAGGTAAATAAAAAATATATTATAAGCATTTGTCTCAAACTTTATAATTGTAGTCTCATTACATTTAATCTAATATGTGTTTATTTTGTATGTTTGCCATATCGTATTGTTTACTTGAATCTGAAACAATTAAATATTATAAATTACAAATATAAAAACAAAGAACTGTTGTTCATTCGAAAATACCAATTGACCTGTGACATACCGGGATTCTCGGTGAATACCGCCTTTTACTGAAACTTCTTCCCCGACTGTACTGCGTTCATATTTAAGAAACTTGTCTCTATCCAACAGCGACGATATTTTTTCTCCCTCTGCGCGGCTATCGGCCATCCTACAATGGTTTACTTGTACTGGTTTAACCTGCATGGCCGTAGGGGACTGTGTGGATGCTAGTTGTTGAATGAGAATTTTCAAATAAGAAATTATACAAATGCATTTAAGGAATTTTAATTTGCTAGTATAACCAGAAGTTAGGTTATCGAAAGAATGCAAAGATTTTATTAATATTTTTACACATACCTTTTTTTTAGTTCCCATAGGTTGTTATTTTTTCTGATGTTTGCAAAATCCTATAAAGAATTTGTTTAAATACAATTAAAGCAAACAAATAATAATTTGCTTTTAAATATTCTAAACCTATTTCAGAAAAAAAAATCAAAATTTTTTAACCACTGGAATGAAGAAGAAAAAACATTTTTTTAGCTCAAATTTAAAATTTCCACGTTTCATCACATTCTAAACCTATTTTAAAAAATACATATTTTTAATTTTTTCAAAGAAAATTTTTTTTCGATTACTAGAACAGATGATGGAAAAAATATTCTTTTTGCTCGATTTTAAAACTTCCACATTTCATGACATTGTAAACCTATTTCACCTTTTATTTATTAAATATACATATTTTTTTGACCAAAAGTTATCAGGTCTTCTTTGTAACAATAGTGCTACATTCCGATTATTGTTCTTATATGTGGTTTCGTAATTAATATTTTTTTAGAGTGACCGCCCTGTATAAATAAATAGGGAAGTTCTGTATAAATGCCTTTACCGATTGTTTTGCTGAAGTAGGCTTAGAATGTCATGAAACGTCGAGATTTTAAATTTGAGCGAAACAAATTTCTACCTGTCCGTCTGCCTGTAACTCTTTTTTGTACGCACGTTTACTCAGCAACCGTTTAAGATATTAACTTGAAATTTGGTACACATATGTATCACGAGGAGATCTGAAACTCGATTATATTTTGCGCTAATTCCGTTGGAGGGTTGGGGGTTAAATAGGGTTAAATAAGGGAAAATAAGTGAAGTAAGTTGGTAGGAGTACAGTAACATGGAATGTGGTATATATACCTCAGATTTGTTATAATATTTTCAACCCCACCCCCTTCATCCCTCTCCATTATTACAGGGTTTAATAAAATAAAATTGAGATATTCCCTTGAAATTTGGTACAAGTATGTATTATAGCGACATCTGAAACTAGATTATATTTTGAAATGATTCCGTTGAAGGGTTGGGGGTTAAATAAGGGTAAATAGGGAAAAATAAGTAAAGCAAGCTGGAACTTGGGACTGGGTGTATAGTGCATATGCTAGAAGCCAATAATATAATTTTTCTATGATATCTGTCCCAAATATTATTAAGATTCTATCACCAATAATGTCCAAGAATGATTTACATGAAAAGTCCGGATGTCGAAGTAGTGGTTCCTTAGGCAGCAGTTTTTTATATATATATATATATATATATATAATATATATTAGTTCAAGAGCATGCTTCTAGAGGGCAGAATATATTAAAACAAAATATTTCTGTCTATCACCTCTATGAATCCTTATTTTCATAAGGATAGTAAACCAAACGAATTGCTAGTCTGGCCGCGTTAAGGGTAAAAATCACATTTTACCACAAAACGCTTGGTTTTGATTGAAACAAATACCAGCCGAAAGATTTATACCTAATTAAAGGCAACTCTTGCACCAGTCGTCTCAGGCCACTTGCAGACGCGCTCGTCAGTGCAAGGCTTCCCGAGACGACTGATGCGATGCGAGAGTTGCCTTTAATTAGGTATAAATCTTTCGGCTGGTATTTGTTTCAATCAAAACCAAGCGTTTTGTGGTAAAATGTGATTTTTACCCTTAACGCGGCCAGACTAGCAATTCGTTGCAGTTTGGTTTACTATCCTTATGAAAATAAGGATTCATAGAGGTGATAGACAGAAATATTTTGTTTTAATATATTCTGCCCTCTAGAAGCATGCTCTTGAACTATTACATGCACCCATGTCGGGATATTGTTTTGATTGAGACAGATATTGACCGCCAGATGGAGCTTCCCCTATTTCGTCGTTTTGCAACGGCGAAATATTCACTTGGGAAAATCAACTCTCGGGTCAGTCGTCTCGGGAAGCCTTGCACTGACGAGCGCCACCAGCGCGAAACTGCAGTCTGCAAGTGGCCTGAGACGACTGGTGCGAGAGTTGCCTTTAATTAGGTATAAATCTTTCGGCTGGTATTTGTTTCAATCAAAACCAAGCGTTTTGTGGTAAAATGTGATTTTTACCCTTAACGCGGCCAGACTAGCAATTCGTTGCAGTTTGGTTTACTATCCTTATGAAAATAAGGATTCATAGAGGTGATAGACAGAAATATTTTGTTTTAATATATATATATATATATATATATATATATATATATATATATATATATATATATATATATATATATATATATATATATATATATATGTATGTACAGTGTGTCTACTTAAGTTGGCGGCATATGGAAAACTTTTTTATTTTCAGTTTTAGGAAAAAAAGTTATTCTTTATAAAAAGTTCTGCATGGTCTAAAACCTACAATGCAATAATCAAACCTCAAAATTTATGAGTCATATACAGGGTTTCTCAATAAATATGAATTTGGTACAAGAGTAAAGTACCTTTATTTTTGACAATATCGAAAATTGTAATTATGAAAAGTTGTTCATAATTAAAAGACACATTCAAATATGCAGTCCTATCCATTTACGTTAAAAACGAGATTTTTTTACTTTTTCTAAACTTTTCTTTACAATAAAATTGAAAATGTTAATGTACACATTAATTAAATTTAATCCAGGATGCACTGACAAGAAACTTTTATTAAAAATTATGATAAACAGCAATCTCTTATTATTGAACCCTTCAATTGCTTAATTGCATATTAGTAATGCATTTAAATGAATAACACATACCATAACAACAATTAACTTTATTAATAAATAAAATAACTTATTTTATTGTAATAAGTAGTAACGAATATTATCCCTTCCTTCAATTCACTAGTGCCTCAACATATCCGCCTTCTCTGACCATACACATAACCGTTCTATCACAAAATAGTCTCAACACACTCCTGATCATAACAGGAGTTACATTATGAACCATTTCAGTTATGATTCTCTCTAAATGGTCAACATCTGTAAATGGCCCTCGAAGATATACCTTTTGTTTCAAGTAACCCCATAAAACAAATCTAGTGGGGTCAAATCTGGAGACCGGGGTGGCCAACGAATTTCCGAAAATCAATGTATACCTCTTCCATTAAATCTATTTTCAATGTATTGCCTTACATCTAACTTACTGTGGCATGGAGCACCATCCTGCTGGAACCATACCTGTTGGCGTTCAACTATGGGAAGGTTATCCAAAAAATAATTTATTTCAGTTTCTAAAAAGCGTAAATAAGGGTCTGCATTCAAAGATTCTCGAAAAAAAAAGGTCCAATTATTTTATTTTTATAAATTCCACACCACACGTTTGTTTTGAATGAATACTGGTCCCGAGTTTTGATTGTAAAATTCGGATTCATATCACTCCATCAACGGCAGTTTTGGCTAGAGACTGTCCCATTTGATGAAAATGTTGATTCATCCGAAAAAAGAATATGCCTTGCCATAAATGGGTTATCTTCTAACATTCCTTGGATATCACAACAGAATTCAAAGCGTCGGTCATGATCTCCTGGTCTTAACGTGTGAATATATTGCGGCTTGTATGGGTAATATTTATTCTTTTTTAAAATGTTTCAAACCGTATCTTTGCTTATAGTATTTGTTATCAGAGATGCCCTTTTTCGCAAAGAATACTTAGGATGTTCAATTGCTGAGAGCATTACTTCAAACTCATTTGTCACCATTAGCAACCCGTTTATGGCGTTTGTTGTGAAATTTATTACTTACATCTCCAAAAGTCTTAAATTTGTTTAATAATTTCCTTACTGTTTCATTGTGAATCTTTTTCTCTGGATGCCGGCTATTAAAAATTTCTGCAGCTTATCGAAGTGATTTGTAATTTTCACCCACAATTAATATAATTTCAATTTTTTCTTCTTTACTTAATGTTGCTGGCATTTTTACCTATTTTTATAAACAAATACGTCTTATAAATTGTTGTCTTGACATTTACTGTCAAACATTTCTTGTCAGTGCATCCTAGATTAAATGTAATTAATGTGTACACTTACAGCCGGTTTTACATTCGCAAGTTAACTTTCATGTTAGTTGACTTTTACTTGCAGGTTAACTATAACTTTACCGACACATGCGTTTTTCAATATAAAGTTAAGTAATGATATGTAAACGAGAGGCTGTGAATAAAATTTATAATGTTGGTACTGGAAAAATGGGTAATATACATAAAATGTATGAATTTTGATCCAAAGTCACGTCACCTGCTATCAAATATAAATGTCAGAAGCAATTTATGAGTTAGCGGTCTATTACTAAGTAAGTAGGTAGTATTTAGTCTCGATCTATTTAAAAAATCTTTTTCATCGTATTCTTCAAAAAGTTAAGTCTATACAGGATTACCTTGACTACTCATCACTGCTAGATGCATTTACTTCGTACATATCCATTTTTAGGCAAAATATCAAAAAATTATTTTGTGACAGTTATTTTATAGATAGGTTATAAATTGCCAGTAAACTGCCAACTTCTAGTTTACCCACACCTCATCTGCTAGTAAAGTTAACTACTAGATAACTACCACTTCGAAAATGACCAGCTATTGTAAAACCCAATTTCTATAATAACCTGAAAGTTAACTCTGACTGGAAGTTAACTAGCGATTGTAAAACCGGCTGTTAAAGTTGCAATGCTATTGTAGAGAAAAGTTTAGAAAAAGTAAAAAATCTCGTTTTTCAACGTAAATGGATAGGACTGCATATTTGAATGTGTTTTTTAATTATGAACAACTTTTCATAATTACAATTTTCGATATTGTCAAAAATTAAAGCACTTTACTCTTGTACCAAATTCATATTTATTGAGAAACCCTGTATATGACTGATAAATTTTGAGGTTTGATTATTGCATTGTAGGTTTTAAACCATGCAGAACTTTTTATAAAGAATAACTTTTTTTCCTAAAACTGAAAATAAAAAAGTTTTCCATATGCCGCCAACTTAAGTAGACACACTGTATATATAAATTCATATTGAAACTAATTACACAGGCGCACACACAAAATGTCGATTACACAGACCAGACCTTCAGTGTATCTTGGCTTCTGAATCCGAATCCGGTATCAGTTTTGCCCCACCACACCACAACTTTCCTCTTTACTCAAAAAACAGTTAGAAAAATGCAAAAAGGGGGAAATTGCGCTTTTCTACCGATTTTCTTTAAATCATTGAAAAATGCAAATTCCCCAGTTGCTCCTCAAACACAGAGTACTACCCCAGTCCACCTAAAGCCTCCCTGCATTAAGTGGACTCTAGAAGAACGTAATATTTTTTCAAAAGAACGAAAAAATCGTCGGGGTCAGACAGTAAACAATAACGTGATATCTCAAATTAAAAAAATGTCTGGAAACATTATTGAAGCTTTTGAGGAGTCTAAACAATGCACTGCAAAATTTTACATGTATAAGACATTTGATGCCGTTGCCATAGTGTTCCTAATATAAAGATTGAAATATTATGGGATCCGGAAAATCCTTAAATTAATGTATCTTTTATCTTGCGGACCGTCCACAATATGTTAAGTTTAATAGTGCAGTATCAAAACTTTGTAATGTTGGTTATGGAGGCCACAGGTATCTGTTCTGGGTCCTGTGCTGTTTATAATTCACATTAATAAAGTATCCTTCAATTGTGCTGCTGAAGTGCTGCCAATAATGATGCTGATGGCATGATATTTTTACTAAGCAGTAAACTGTTTTCCATCTTGTACAGTGATAAAAAAAAGCTGGCAATTTAATGAAGAGCTAGTCAAGAAATAACTATCTTACCATAAATAACTGGAAAACAAACACTACAAATTTTGGAATGAAAAATAGAGAAATAAAAAATAATGCACCTATTAAACTCCTCGGTGTGCATTTGGATAATGCATGAAACTGTCACTTCCAAATTGAAAGTTTATCAAAACGGTTATCGATCTCTATTTGTTATACTAAAACAACTCAGCAACAAAATTACAGCAGACTGCTTAAGAATAGGCTATTTTTCTATTTTTCACAACATAATGACAGGAGTGATAGTATGGGAGTCATCATGTTATTTGAACAAAATTTTTAAGTTGCAAAAAAAGTTATATGAATAATGACTTAAGCTAAATACGACGACCACTGTTAACCCCCCTTTTTAAAAGTTTTAATATAGTAATCCATCAGGTTAAATATACAGTGAGGTCCATAAGTAACGGATAAATTCATTATCTATTCAATCTCTGATTCTAAAATGACATTTTTTGACCATAATATTATATCTCCCCCTTCAACTCCCTTGAAGTAACAGCTGCCCCTTTAAAATATTTAAATGGAATGATGGTGCACGTGATAGCTCATTTGAAAGGGTCTTTAATTCTCTATCCAACAGTATAAGATTTTTTGACTCTCTCAATTTTTTTTTTTGAAAAATGTTAGTTTTAATGTTACTACGTAAACAAAAGAACATGAAACAGTTTAAATGAAATATTCAAACTAGGCGTCCGTTGCCTTTTGACAATAATGGAGGGGTTGGGCGTTGCTGAAATTCTTCTAAAATATTTTGTGTCATTTCCGGGGTGATTTGGTTCATTTCTTGCCTTATTCTGTCTTTTGAATTATCGACGTTATTTGGTCTGTTGAAGTAGATTTTCGATTTTAAGTAATCCCATAAAAACGAGTCAAACGGGGTCAAATCGGGCAGGCCACTCAATTTCATCACGTCTACGAATCCACCTATTGGGAAAAATTTGATCGAATAGACTCTTACTCCAATGTAAAATGTGGGTAGCTCCATCCTGGTGATACCAAATATTTCTATCAATTTCATTAGGGTTGTCATTATTTGTGAAAAGTATTTTTAACTCTGGAACTAAGAAATCTTGCAAGAAATCTAAGTAATGCACGCCAGCTAGTGTGCTATCTAAGAAATATGGTCCGATAATTTGAGAATTTATAATTCCAGCCCAAACGATTGGTATTGGCCTCCATCATCCAATGTGGATTTTCTGTACTCCAGTATCTACGGTTCTGTTTGATGACTGTTCCATTTAAGACAAATGTTGCCTCAACAGAAATAAGAATGCTTTTATAAATAACGGATCATCTTGGCATCTATTTGCCAAGACTTCGCAAAATTCCAATCTACGATCAGGGTCATCGTCGTTAAGTTCTAAAACCAAATGAATTTTATATGGGCGGCATCTTTCATTTTTTAGAAGACCTAATAGGGACACTAACATCATTATCGGCGGCAATTTGTCTTGTAGGTTTATGTGGATTATCTTGAATATCTAACGATATATCCGATTTCTCTTCATCGTCTAAAATACGTTTACTACCAGATTTAAGAATATCCGTGGCATTTTCAAATTCACGAAATTTGTTTCTACTCTACTAACCGTGAACTGAGAAACACGACCGTCAGGATACTCAGTATTGAAGAATTTGCATCCTGCTTCTGCGTTTTTGTTTTATCACCACATCCTAATAATATCAAAATTCTAATTCTTTGGGCAACCGAAAGACTCATTGTTAATATATTGACCAACTTGATAATCAGCGATAAATAACTAGAATCGTGTTTGCACAGATGTAGTAAATAAAGAAATTATAATTTTTTATGATATGTAAAAGGAAACTCTTTTTACTTCTTTCTTTTGGTTGAATATTTTGCCACCTACGTATCAGCAAAAACGATACATTTAAATTGAATGTTATAACATGACACAAAATTAATTAGAAAAGTCACACTTAACAGATATTTGGTATATACATAGGCATAAATAGTTTAGGATACATTTCAAATATACTTTAAAAATTTCAAATTTAATTTTCTTGATGAAGAATATACAAAATTCAAAAAGCCGTATATTGGTGAACAGAGAATTAAAAACCCTTTCAAATGAGCAATCACGCGCACTCTCGTTCCATTTAAAAGTTTTAAAGGGGTAGGTTGTCACTCCAAGGTGGTTCAAGGGGAGGTATAAAATTATGCTCACGTAATGTTAGAATTGAAAATTAACGTGTTTAAGGATTTTACTCATAAATTGTAAATTACGCAGATCATGAATTTATCCGTTACTTATGGACATCATTGTATATGAATGAATGCTTCTATTATACAAAAGAATTAAAAAGTTACCAGGGACACTAGAACAAAAACAAATTTAAGATTACCCAAATATGTACTGAGTAAATCTCAAAATTCTTACCTATATCTATTTATAAAAAAAGTTAATGTGTTACCTAGAGATTTGCAAAATCTTGAATAAGTGTAAACACGTTTAAGCTAAAAATTAAAAAATATTTTTTACGGAATGTCTTTTATTCATATGATGAATATTTTGGCTACTTGCCTAATTTATCGTGTGTCTAATTGGATTATTACATTCAACGATATATTTTAGCATCTTTGCATTACCTGTTTTTTGTGTTTAAACAATTTTATATTTACGTCTATTTCTCTACTTGAGATACTGTTTTTATGATTACTACCTATTTTACATTGTGTCTTTGTGACCCCAATTTTTAATTGTTTTTAAATTAAGTAGTTATTTATCATCGACATATGCAAACATTATTTACGTACAGCCATTCCATTCCATTCCATTCCATTCCTTTCCATTCCATTTCCTTCCCTTCCCTTCCCCTTCCTTCCTTTCCCTTCCGTTCCTTTCCGCTCCACTCCCCTCCACTCCCCTCCACTCCCCTCCACTCCCCTCCACTCCCCTCCACTCCCCTCCACTCCCCTCCCCCCTCCACTCCACTCCACTCCACTCCACTCCACTGTCTAAGGAATCACTACTTCACATCCAGATTTTCCATCCAAGTCTCTTTAAAGGAAAACATCTTGACTATAATTGCACTCTAGTATGTGTAAATAATTAGTCATAGAATTTTAATAATACTTGGGGTAGATGTCATAAAAAAATTTGAGGCGTTGGCTCTTAGCATGTACGCCAAAAATTAATTTTCTGGAATCTTATTAGCTTGCTCTATTCGTTTTCACCAGTTTACACACCACCCCACCCACTACCTTAACTGAATCAGCTCAATCGGATGCCGTTATAATACATACGTATACCAAATTTCAAGTGAATATCTCAATTTTATTCTACCAACACCTTTAATAATGGAATGGAGGTGGTGGGGGTTTGAAAAATTTAATAAAAGAATCTGAGCTCCTGTCTCCTAGTATAAGTATACACCAAATCTCAAGTTCCTATACTCTTACCAGCTTGCTTTAGTCATTTCCCCCTATTTACCTCTACTTACCACCCACGCCTTTAACGGAATCATCTCAAAATATAATCGAGTTCCACATATCAGTATAATACATACGTGTACGTAAATATCTCAATTTAATGTCATCAGCCCCTTTAATAATGGAGTTAGGGTGGCGAAGGGACTGAAAAATGTTATAAAAAAATGTGAGACTTTGGTTTCTAGTATTTAAACCTAATCCAAGTTCCTGTACTCTTACCAGTTTGCTTTACTTATTTTCCCCTCTTTGCCCCTACTTACCCCCGAACTTTTAACCTGAATCGTCCCAAAATTTAATCTAGTTTCAGATGTGGTTATCCATGTACCAAATTTCAACTGAGTATCTCAATTTTATTATATCAACCCCTTTAATAATGTAGTGGGGGTGGTGTGGGGATGGAAAATATTATTAAAAAATCTGAGACCTTTACTTCTAGTATATACTCCAAATCTTCAATTTCTCAAAATATAAACAAGTTCCAGATGTCGTTACAATATATGCGAGTAACAAATTTCAAGTGAATATCTCAATTTTAGTTTATTGCTTCAATAAAAAAGTGGGGGTGGTAGGGGAGGGGGGGACAAATATAATAAAAACATCCGGGGCCTTCACTTCCAGTATATACACCGAACCTCAAGTTTTTGTACTCTTTCCAGCTTGCTTTACTCATTTTTCCTTATTTCACCGGATATGTTCAAAAAACGATCCAGTTCCAAATCTCGTTATAATACATAGGTACATGTACAAAATTTCAAGTCAATATTTTAAACCGTTCCAGAGAAAACGTGCGAACAAAAAAAAGTTACAGACAGACAGACCGACCAACGGACGGAGAGATAGAACATTTTTTTTCGCTCAAATTTAAAATCTCGACGTTTCATGACATTTTAAATCTATTCCAACAAAAAAAAGTTTTCAAATTATTTTTTTTTATGATTACTATACTTCCAATTCACTACGTGGATGTGGAAATAAAATACCTAATTACCAAATCGGAATTTTTAAAATACTACATTTAATTGCCATTTGCTTGAAAAATTGTGTATTATATTAATGATGATGCGAAATAGTTAAAACATAAACACAATACTTTCGACGTAACTTGATATCACTCATAAAGCAATTTAATTGTCACATTTTGCTGATCTATTTATTTTGAATTTACAGCAATGTAGAGCAGACAATTGAAAAGCGTGTTGTAATTAATTGAATATAGATAAGGTGATATTTTCCACAAGTAACACTGATTAGAATACTATCAGCGCCACTGGAACTGGTTGAAATTTTGGTAATCTTTCAGCCAAACGCCCTCAAAGCTCCTTAGAATATACTAATACACTGATGAGCTTTTTCAGTCCCACATCACTCTCCGTTGAATTCATGAGTATTTGAATAAAATGAAAATATTGTCGAAAACTCTTTAATAGTCTAGAGCCATTTTGCAGTCTATTTAATAACAAAATTATTAAAATCATCAGTTTGATCTTCTTCTTACTCAGAACGTCTTGACAGATGTTTTGTGATTCATGTAATATTCTAGTTGGCCTCCCATTGCTGTATAACTTGTTCGGCAGTTACACACAGTACCGCGAGCCAGAGATACACGACAAAAATGCCTTTGCTTCGATCTGTGGCTACCTCCACTCTCAGGCGGATTCTTATAACTCTTAAGGCTCCCCAAAGATGAGTATCGAAAAGTTTACTTTGTGATGGTGTGTAGCAGTGCAACTTCTGTTCAGATCGTCGTCTTATAAATTAACACTTGATATACACTTGCAGATTATAATAACCATTGATAGACTCTGTGAGTAATCGGAATACTACTCTAGACGTGACAGGATCAAAGTCGACCCGTAAACTCAGTTATTTGGTTCACCCCACAGAATAGCACGCAGGTGGTCAATCTATGATTAAGTGAATCTAGAGAGAGTCGAATTCAAAATATAGTTTAGTGTATTGATTGCAAAAATTAAATAAGTACAAAAATAAAATATTTAAACCTGTCTAGCTAATTGTATACAATACAACGTAGATCAGAGAGCACCACTTACGCCAGGGCGTCACGTCTCGAGGAGTTGAAATTGATCATTCTGCTCAACCTACGCTGTAGTGGGTCGGTCTTGGGTTATTCTCTCGCCACTAATAGGTCACATTCTATGACCGTTTTATATTTTTTTGGTAGGTATAGGACTTGTACTCGTACATCCTGACTGGGTCTTACGCCCTTCGCCACAACAGTTTAGTGTACCATCGAAAAATACATTTGAAAGAAATTTCTTAGGATACTTTGGAAAAAAACTTTGAGTACTCTTGAAAAATGTTTTTTGGCATTTGGGACAAATTCATGTTTTCTTAATTTCTTGAATTTTTATTTTGGATGCTTTTCTTGGGTTCGTTAACAACATTAGAGGAATAATATAGAGCGGTTGAAAGACAAAAAGGCGGATAGGATGGTACTCCAAAACCTTCAACCGATGTCATTTTGATGACATCTTTGATGTCACGTTGGTTCTTATGGGAAGGAGATATTGTGAGGCCGTGCGCCTATTAGGCAACAGCGACAAAAGGCGCTATATCGTCAGGTGTGTTATATAGTAATCGAAAACCAATTAGGATACTTCATGTATCGCAAAACGTTTGGCAAGACGTTGGTGATTCATTTCAATTGGACCTAGTACACTGTTATACTGTTATCGATTTGTTGACATTGATAAAGTAGCAACTAGGTGCAATAAAAACTGTATTCGAACATTACCAACTACAAATATATACGGAATGGAATAGCCAAATCTCAATTATTGTGCATATTTATAAAAAATCTCGAGATACGATTTTGAATTCTGAAATGACATCCGGCAACGTACATATTTCGTCTCTAAATTCAACCCCCTTCGAGCGGCAGTTGCACCCCTACATTCTTGAATGAAAAAAAGGGACTTGTGATACCTCATTTGAAAGGTCTTTTCTCTATTCAAAATTGCTACGGTATTAATATTTACTGCAAAAATTAACGGTATACTTGACGAAATTCGGTACAACAAACAAAAAACATAATAACTTACAGCGTTTTATTCTTGCAAGTTGCAGGCTAGTAAAAAGAACTTAAGTGTTCTCTTTCAACATTATCAACTAAAAAGAAGACATAAAAACATTTTTCATAGCTGGCATTATTAAAAATACCGTAGCGATTGACAGCAATAAATAGTTGTTAGTGTTTTGCGTATTGTTTGAATTTTGATAACTGCAATTTCTAAACATGGTTTATTTAAACGAAATACATAATACAATAATTTCACAGACGGTTGGTTACGGAGGTAGAATGAGATCACAGGACAAAGTTGCTCTCCTATTTCAACAAAAATTTCCTGATTTGCCGCCAATATATCAAGGTACAATTAGCAAAATTGAAAAGCAGTTTCGCGAAAATGGACATATATGGCAGATAAAAAAGGAAGCTTCCAATGCAACGAGTAACGATAGCAAATTAGATGTACTGCTTGAGTTTGAAGAAAATCCACATGGTTCAAGTCGACAAGTAGTTTCAGCATTGAATGTTTTCCATTCCTCAATTATTCGTGTATTAAAAGAAAATAAAATGCACCCTTATCAACTAACCAATTCAGGAGCTTAGTGGAGACGATTTTGATAAAACAACGTTTTTTTGTGAACAAATGATGCAAAGGTTAGATAACAATGTTATCCAACTAGAACATGTTTTGTTTTCGGTCCATTTTTACTCTGCATGGCTATGTTAATAGTAAAAACTGTCGCTACTGGGCTAATGAAAATCCTCACTGGATGAGAGAATTACATACGCAAAATCCTAAAAAGGTTAATGTTTGTGCGGGGATAATTGGAAACCCTGTCATTGGTCCCTTTTTCATTGATGGGCAATTTGAATGGAGATAATTATTTAGCTCTGCTACAAAATAATGTCGTGACAACTTTGGCAAACTTACATCCTGCTTAAGCAAACCCACAAGTTTCAGCGGATGTTATATGATTCCAGCAGGATGGAGCATCATCACATTACCAAATAAATGTCTGGCAATACCTCGACTTAACATTACCAAATCGGTGAATGGGGAGGCGAGGATCGCTAGAATGGCCAACACGTTCTCCTGATCTTACACCCTTAGATTTCTTTCTATGGGAACATGTGAAAAGTATGGTATACAAAACTAAGCCACACGATATAGGTCACTTAGGAATTACGTCAAGCACATGAATTAGTTTTGGCAATAAATATGAAAACCACAGCATTTTTGAATAGAAAATGAAAAGGCCTTCAAATGAGGCATCACAAGCCCCTACTTCCCACTTCAAAATTTAGATGTTGCATCTGCCCCTCGAAGGAGGCTGAATTTAGGAATGAAATTTGTACGTTGCAGGATGTCATTTCAGAATCCAAAATCGACGTGGCTCGGGATTTTTTATAAATAATATGCACAATAATTGAAATAATCAATTTATTTAATTTGGTTGTTCCACACTGTATAGCTATATAGCGCACGTGTTACACCGACATAATATATTTATCATTTGCATTAACTCTATAGAATTGCGCAAGCGTATAGGTACACCGAATTTCTAGCTAAAACATATAGGGGAGTTACCTTAGAAAGGCCTAAACTTCGGAATAATTCCGCGATCCATATTTTTTTATGAAACCTTTTGCATTTACTTCTAAATAGTGTCAATGAAAAATGCCTCCTCTTAAAAATGGGTGCCAATTGTTTATTTGTTTAATAACAACAAATAAGTGCCAATTAATTGTAAAATTGAATATCTCAAATATAAATCGATGAAAAATTTCTAAAATAGGTTCCTACCGATTTTTGGGTATGCTGATTAAGAATCTGATATTAATTTTTGAAATTCAATATGGCGGAATCAAAATGGCGGATAAAAATGTTAAATATTGCAAAATTAACCGAAAAAAAATTGTTTGGTGTTTTTTGGTATATCGTTCTTAAAGGATTGATGTGTAACGTGATGAAGCCCGTTTCTTCGTTGTGTGGTTGGTTATTACTGATCACTTGGTGTTTTAGAGCGGGTAAATTCAAAAATGAAATTTCGAAAAATGGAAAAAATAGAAATTTCAATTTGTAGGTTTAGCAAGATCTGTTGTAATAAAGCCGTTAATTTTTTTTTTAATAAATTATGGAGCCCCCTAATACATATATATATATATATATATATATATATATATATATATATATATATATATATATATATATATATATATATATAAATATAGAGAGATTAAAATTAGACGACTGTCTAAGTTAAAAACAAAAATTTTTAATTTAACTTCAGGGATGCAGTCACTGGGTTCAAAAAAGAAAACTCTTTTTCAAATTCAAGCTTTCGAAACTTTATTGTTTCTTCCTCAGGAATTCTACAAAAATGTTTATACATTGTAATTATATTATTTAAAATGTGAAAAGTACTTACTAAATTGAGGTTATAAATAAAATTGGCATGTCCTAAGGACCATAGAAAACATTGCTATTACAATTTAAAACACTACATTTTGATTCAATCTTAGTTAAAAGCAAAATCCTTAATCGAGAAGTTGCATCAGCCACTTCGAAAACTGAACAGATACCAGTCAACTACGTTTTTTGAAAATTCGAAAAAAGCAGCGGAATGTTGACAAAAAACCACGGAAATATCAGGACTGGAGCAGAGAGAGAGGGGGTGCCAAGCCCCTCTCTCTCTACTCCAGGCCTGACATAAATGGATGCCAACACAACAGATCAAATGAAACCAACTAATTGTTAAAAGTAGTGTACAGGGTGTTGTCACTGTTCCTTCTATTAGCGTGTGAATGTAATAAGTTCGTATATAAAATACTGAGACCTTCGATATCATTTCTGGCATTCATAGCATCTGGTTCGTTAAAGATATGACACATCTCCAGGAAAGTCCTTTTATGAAGGTTTTTTTGAAAGTCCAAAATCTTAACTTCATCGTAGTTGAGATTATGGTTTAACGTTAGAGCATGTTTGGTTAACATCGAAGACTCTTTGTTGAGTCTCACGTCGCTCCTGTGTGAAGTGATTCTATCTTTAACTTTTCTACCAGTTTGACCTATATACTTTTTTTCACAATTCATGCAAGAGATGCAATATACCACATTGGAATAATTTTTTAAATCGTCTTTGTCTTTTAATTTAGCAAAAAGGTTGTTGATGGTTATTTTGTTTTTAAATGCTAATTTTATGTGAGTGAATCTTGAAAATAATTTCCTTAATTTAAGAGACACCAGTGCTATGTTCGGTACAGAAAAATAAAATACGTTGTTACCCATGTTCTGGTTCTCAACCATACCGGGCACAATCCCGTCACGACGTCTATCATTTGAACTGTCATTAGCCGTTGTTCTGCTGAAAATCAGTTTTTTTGTTAAAGTCGGTGGATAACCACACTTAACAAATAATTCTGACAATTTTTTAAGATTATCTGCTACAAGGGAGGTATGTGAGGTGTTCATAACCCTATTTTTCATTCCCAACAGTACATTGATTTTTTGTCTTTCAGAGTGGAACCATTCATAGTGTAAATTTCGTCCAGATGACCCTGGTTTAGTGTACCAAGAAGTGATAACCTTATTGTCTACCCGCCTTATCAGTTGGGTATCCAAGAAGGGGACTCTATTGGTTTCGTCTTCTTCTTCTATGGTAAATTTCAAACGTTGATTGTAATTATTGAACACCTCTAATAAGCGTTCTTTACAATTGTTGGGAATACTAAGTATGATGTCGTCTACATATTTTTTAAGAAAGAGAACCTCAAAACCTAGTTGCAGCAGACAGTCATTGATCAAGTCGTCCATGACGTATTGTGCCAATATGGGTGAGACCGGACTCCCCATAGGCATGCCTAAGGTTTGTTTGTAAATAATATTGTTGAAACTGAACACAGTGGTGTCAAATAAAAAAGTTATTAGTTCCAAGAATCTTCTTTTTGAAATACTACAATGTAATTGTATTTCCTCCCAGTGGCGTTCGACCGAGCTTTTCGCTGGGTCTACTGTGATATTATTGAACAAAGATTTAACGTCTAGACTTAATATGACGTAATTGTCTGGCAATTGGAACTCTTGTATGAATGTGCTGAATTGAAAGGAGTCTTTAATGAAAAAGTTGTTATCTGTGCTATAAGCGTTAGTAAGTATATCGGTAACTAATTGGGCGATACCCCTATTAGGGCTATTAACCCCAGAAATGATGGGTCTCAGTGATAGTGTTGGCTTATATATCTTCGGGAGAACATAAAATTTATTTATTACACCGTTATAACATCTATGTCTTTGACCTTCTCGAGGTGATATCATTCTACTTTTTCCAATTGAGAGACAATATTGTTAGCTTTACTTTGTATCGTGTGACTGGAATCCCTGTTGAGGATGCAATAGTATTCATCTTCCGCCAAGATTTCTGTTGACAGTCTATCATATTGTTCTTTTGTCATGATTGTGGTGACTTTCATTTTGTCTGATTGAATGACTTTTAATTGAGGGTTTTCATTTAGAAACCTCTTGCATGTTAGGTAGCTGTTGTAATACACATTAGGGCTTTTGCCTCTGTGTAAAAAATTTGTAATCATGTTGGTAGATTGAGTGAGAAGCAGATTCTTTTCTCTGTTATTAATCGTATCTATGTTATTGACAATATGATCGACGTCTGACAAAAGCCTTGGTATACTGATATCTTTTGCTAGTGGTTCTATGCTAAATTTGGGGCCAAGTGCCAAAAAATTAGAAACCTCACCAGGGATTTCAACATTAGTTAGATTCTTAATCCAATGTGCTGGCGTTTTAAGTTTCGATATCACCTTCGATATCACCTATTTTATAATGATCTAAAAGTTTTTCCATGTCTCTAACACTATCGTGCGTGACTTTAATTTCTAAATTAAGTATTTTTGTTCTTAACCTTTGATTGAATTCCGATGTCTGATGTAAAGTCCTTCCAACGGCTGCCCCCGTTAGGTTGTCCACGTTCTTTACACCTGTCGTGATGTGGGTAGGAATGATACCATGTTTTCTGCATTGTAACAGGAATGTCTTTCTATTTCTTAGAGATGCCAACTTGATATTGATATTTGCCACATTCTTCAGCTCCTTCATAGTAGCGTACCCATAATTATTTCGAATGTTCTGATAACACCCCATATCGGCTATAAGTACAGAGATTAAAATTAGACAACTGTCTAAGTTAAAACCAAAAATTTTTAATTTAACTTCAGGGATGCAGTCACTGGGTTCAAAAAAGAAGGCTCATTTTTAAATTCAAGCTTTCGAAACTTTATTGTTTCTTCCTCAGGAATTCTACAAAAATGTTTATACATTGTAATTATATTATTTAAAATGTGAAAAGTACTTACTAAATTGAGGTTATAAATAAAATTGGCATGTCCTAAGGACCATAGAAAACATTGCTATTACAATTTAAAACAGTACATTTTGATTCAATCTTAGTTAAAAGCAAAATCCTTAATCGAGAAGTTGCATCAGCCACTTCGAAAACTGAACAGATACTAGTCAACTACGTTTTTTGAAAATTCGAAAAAAACAGCGGAATGTTGACAAAAAACCACGAAAATATCAGGACTGGAGCAGAGAGAGAGGGGGTGCCAAGCCCCTCTCTCTCTACTCCAGGCCTAACATAAATTGATGCCAACACAACAGATCAAATGAAACCAACTAATTGTTAAAAGTAGTGTACAGGGTGTTGTCACTGTTCCTTCTATTAGCGTGTGAATGTAATAAGTACGTATATAAAATACTGAGACCTTCGATATCACTTCTGGCATTCATAGCATCTGGTTCGTTAAAGATATGACACATCTCCAGGAAAGTCCTTTTATGAAGGTTTTTTTGAAAGTCCAAAATCTTAACTTCATCGTAGTTGAGATTATGGTTTAACGTTAGAGCATGTTTGGTTAACATTGAAGACTCTTTGTTGAGTCTCACGCCGCTCCTGTGTGAAGTGAATCTATCTTTAACTTTTCTACCAGTTTGACCTATATACTTTTGTTCACAATTCATGCAAGAGATGCAATATACCACATTGGAATAATTTTTTAAATCGTCTTTGTCTTTTAATTTAGCAAAAAGGTTGTTGATGGTTATTTTGTTTTTAAATGCTAATTTTATGTGGGTGAATCTTGAAAATAATTTCCTTAATTTAAGAGACACCAGTGCTATGTTCGGTTTCATGTAAAGTCCTTCCATCAGACATCGGAATTCAATCAAAGGTTAAGAACAAAATTACTTAATTTAGAAATTAAAGTCACGCACGATAGTGTTAGAGACATGGAAAAAACCTTTAGATCATTAAAAAATAGACTTAGCAATAAACTACCGTACTACATCATGGTTGACTTTTTGAGAAGTCAATCTGTCAAATATAATAGAAAGTTTTTCCAGGTCAAAAACACTAACGTTCGTAAATTTAACAACTTAAAACAGTCAACTCTATCGAAACTTAAAACGCCAGCACATTGGATTAAGAATCTAACTAATGTTGAAATCCCTGGTGAGGTTTCTAATTTCTTGGCACTTGGCCCCAAATTTAGCATAGAACCACTAGCAAAATTAGTCATCAGTATACCAAGGCTTTTGTCAGACGTCGATCATATTGTCAGTAACATAGATACGATTAATAACAGAGACAAGAATCTGCTTCTCACTCAATCTACCAACATGATTACAAATTTTTTACACAGAGGTAAAAGCCCTAATGTGTATTACAACAGCTACCTAACATGCAAGAGGTTTCTAAATGAAAATCCTCAGTTAAAAGTCGTTCAATCAGACAAAATGAAAGTCACCACGATCATGACAAAAGAACAATATGATAGACTGTCAACAGAAATCTTGGCGGACGATGAATACTATTGCATCCTCAACGGGGATTCCAGCCACACGATACAAAGTAAAGCTAACAATATTGTCTCTCAATTGGAAAAAAGTAGAATGATATCACCTCGAGAAGGTCAAAGACTTAGATGTTATAACGGTGTAATAAATAAAATTTATGGTCTCCCGAAGATACATAAGCCAACACTATCACTGAGACCCATCATTTCTGGGGTTAATAGCCCCTAATAGGGGTATCGCCCAATTAGTTACCGATATACTTACTACCGCTTATAGCACAGATAACAACTTTTACATTAAAGACTCCTTTCAATTCAGCACATTCATACAAGAGTTCCAATTGCCAGACAATTACGTCATATTAAGTCTAGACGTTAAATCTTTGTTCAATAATATCACAGTAGACCTAGCGAAAAGCTCGGTCGAACGCCACTGGGAGGAAATACAATTACATTGTAGTATTTCAAAAAGAAGATTCTTGGAACTAATAACTTTTTTATTTGACCCCACTGTGTTCAGTTTCAACAATATTATTTACAAACAAACCTTAGGCATGCCTATAGGGAGTCCGGTCTCACCCATATTGGCACAATACGTCATGGGCGACTTGATCAATGACTGTCTGCTGCAACTAGGTTTTGAGGTCCCCTTTCTTAAAAAATATGTAGGCGACATCATACTTAGTATTCCCAACAATTGTAAAGAACGCTTATAAGAGGTGTTCAATAATTACAATCAACGTTTGAAATTTACCATAAAAGAAGAAGACGAAAACAATAGAGTCCCCTTCTTGGATACCCAACTGATAAGGCGGGTAGACAATAAGGTTATCACTTCTTGGTACACTAAACCAGGGTCATCTGGACGATATTTACACTATGAATCGTTCCACTCTGAAAGACAAAAAATCAATGTACTATTGGGAATGAAAAATAGGGTTATGAACACCTCACATACCTCCCTTGTAGCAGATAATCTTAAAAAATTGTCAGAATTATTTGTTAAGTGTGGTTATCCACCGACTTTAACAAAAAAACTGATTTTCAGCAGAACAACGACTAATGACAGTTCAAAATAGGTCAAACTGGTAGAAAAGTTAAAGATAGAATCACTTCACACAAGAGCGACGTGAGACTCAACAAAGGGTCTTCGATGTTAACCAAACATGCTCTAACGTTAAACCATAATCTCAACTACGATGAAGTTAAGATTTTGGACTTTCAAAAAAACCTTCATAAAAGGACTTTCCTGGAGATGTGTCATATCTTTAACGAACCAGATGCTATGAATGCCAGAAGTGATATCGAAGGTCTCAGTATTTTATATACGTACTTATTACATTCACACGCTAATAGAAGGAACAGTGACAACACCCTGTACACTACTTTTAACAATTAGTTGGTTTCATTTGATCTGTTGTGTTGGCATCCATTTATGTCAGGCCTGGAGTAGAGAGAGAGGGGCTTGGCACCCCCTCTCTCTCTGCTCCAGTCCTGATATTTTCGTGGTTTCTTGTCAACATTCCGCTGCTTTTTTCGAATTTTCAAAAAATGTAGTTGACTGGTATCTGTTCAGTTTTCGAAGTGGCTGATGCAACTTCTCGATTAAGGATTTTGCTTTTAACTAAGATTGAATCAAAATGTACTGTTTTAAATTGTAATAGCAATGTTTTCTGTGGTCCTTAGGACATGCCAATTTTATTTATAACCTCAATTTAGTAAGTACTTTTCACATTTTATATAATATAATTACAATGTATAAACATTTTTGTAGAATTCCTGAGGAAGAAACAATAAAGTTTCGAAAGCTTGAATTTAAAAAAGAGTCTTCTTTTTTGAACCCAGTGACTACATCAAAATTTATATATATATATATATATATATATATATATATATATATATATATATGAAGTGTTGACGTGCTTCCGGGTGTTTTCCCGTGTAGTAGGTAGGCTCCTGTTGGAACCATGGTTGTCTGAACGACGTTTCGGCGGAATCCCATCTGCCATCATCAGGTTCTAGCTGAAAGCTGCCTGCTGCTGCTGCTCCTGCTGCTTCTAGTTGCTCGAACTGAACTGACGTTCTGTGCGTTGTGCGGCTCCTTATATACGTAGTGGGGTGGGGCGCACCTGCGCACTTGGCTGCGTGTTACTGGCCCTTTACTCTCTGTTGGAGGCGTAGCGGGCGCCTGGGCTAACCCGACAAGAGGCCTCACTGAAACGTCACGTTTCACGTGACTTCTCGTTGATGGTCGTGTATCCTCGTGTCCAGTCGTCGCTAGCGCTTGTCGTGTTTTACTTAGGTTAGTCAGTGCTTGGCTACGGCTCCTTGTGATAGGTCCCCTTGTGGCCGGTTGTGGTGTCTCCTCGTGTATTGTCGATATTCGACGGTGCCTCGTAGCGGTCGGTTCGTTTACCATTGGACGTCGTGTGTTTTCCGTTATATATCTTCCTGACAGTGCGGGCTTCCATGCATTGGGTAATCTCTGAGTATCGTCTCTATGTTAAGATTTTGCGGTCTCTTTTCAATTTCAATTGCCTCCCTGGTAATTCTTGATCTCCAATGCTCGATGTTGGCTACTGTCCTAGTGTTGTCGAAGTCTATTTTGTGTCCTGTAGTTTTTGCGTGCTGTGCTAGGGACGATGTTTTCTCCTCTTTTTGCACTGCATTCCTACGTTCTTCTCTTCTTACACTTATACGTCTGTTGGTCTGTCCTATGTATGATTTATTGCAATCTTGGCACGGAATTTCGTACACTCCTTGGTTTTATAGGGCAATTTTTGATTTCGGGTTGCGGAGAACTGCGCTGATCTTTCGGTCTGTTTTGAATATTGTCCCTATGTTGTGTCTACGTAGAAGTTTGCTGATTTTATCCGTTGTCCCTTTTACGTAAGGTAGATATGCTTTTGCCACTGGTTTCTCGGATTCTTCCTGGGTTCGTGGTTTGGATGGTTCTTGCGACTTCTGTATTGTATACCTTGAAAATCCGTTTCTCATGAGTGCTCTCTGAAGTGATGACATCTCTTCGTTGATATGGTCGGCGTCTGCTAGCCTTTGGGAGCGTGTCACTAAGGTCTTCACTACTGAATTCAGTTGCGCTGGATGGTGATGTGATGCTGCATTTAGATATCTGTCTGTGTGAGTGGGTTTTCTGTATACTGTGTGATCTAGTGTTCTGTCTTGTTTCTTCTTCACTAATACGCCTAGGAATGGGAGCTGGCCTTCTGCTTCTATCTCCATCGTGAATTTGATTTTGTCGTGAATGTTGTTCAGGTGGACTAGGAAACTATTTAGATGTTCTCTTCCATGAGTCCATATCACGAATGTGTCGTCGACGTATCTTAACCAAAGTTTTGGTTTGAGTGGTGCAGTTTGTATGGCCCGCGTTTCTAAGTCCTCCATGAAAAGATTAGCGATGACTGACATCACCATCCAGCGCAACTGAATTCAGTAGTGAAGACCTTAGTGACACGCTCCCAAAGGCTAGCAGACGCCGACCATATCAACGAAGAGATGTCATCACTTCAGAGAGCACTCATGAGAAACGGATTTTCAAGGTATACAATACAGAAGTCGCAAGAGCCATCCAAACCACGAACCCAGGAAGAATCCGAGAAACCAGTGGCAAAAGCATATCTACCTTACGTAAAAGGGACAACGGATAAAATCAGCAAACTTCTACGTAGACACAACATAGGGACAATATTCAAAACAGACCGAAAGATCAGCGCAGTTCTCCGCAACCCGAAATCAAAAATTGCCCTAGAAAACCAAGGAGTGTACGAAATTCCGTGCCAAGATTGCAATAAATCATACATAGGACAGACCAACAGACGTATAAATGTAAGAAGAGAAGAACATAGGAATGCAGTGCAAAAAGAGGAGAAAACATCGTCCCTAGCACAGCACGCAAAAACTACAGGACACAAAATAGACTTCGACAACACTAGGACAGTAGCCAACATCGAGCATTGGAGATCAAGAATTACCAGGGAGGCAATTGAAATTGAAAAAAGACCGCAAAATCTTAACAAGCGAGACGATACTCAGAGATTACCCAATGCATGGAAGCCCGCACTGTCAGGAAGATATATAACGGAAAACACACGACGTCCAATGGTAAACGAACCGACCGCTACGAGGCACCATCGAATATCGACAATACACGAGGAGACACCACAGCCGGCCACAAGGGGACCTATCACAAGGAGCCGTAGCCAAGCACTGACTAACCTAAGTAAAACACGACAAGCGCTAGCGACGACTGGACACGAGGATACACGACCATCAACGAGAAGTCACGTGAAACGTGACGTTTCAGTGAGGCCTCTTGTCGGGTTAGCCCTGGCGCCCGCTACGCCTCCAACAGAGAGTAAAGGGCCAGTAACACGCAGCCAAGTGCGCAGGTGCGCCCCACCCCACTACGTATATAAGGAGCCGCACAACGCACAGAACGTCAGTTCAGTTCGAGCAACTAGAAGCAGCAGGAGCAGCGGCAGCAGCAGCGGTAGCAGCAGCAGCAGCAGGCAGCTTTCAGCTAGAACCTGATGATGGCAGATGAGATTCCGCCGAAACGTCGTTCAGACAACCATGGTTCCAACAGGAGCCTACCTACTACACGGGAAAACACCCGGAAGCACGTCAACACTTCATTCAATACCCGTGAAAACCTAAGAAACAACATATATATATATATATATATATATATTCGGATAGGTTTCCGCGGTTGTCTGTATGAAAAATACTAGGTTCACGGGTTGAACCGCGTCTGAGATTATTGGAGTCTCGACGTTTCGGCTCCCACTTTGGAGCCATTTTCAAGAGAAAGGGGGGGAAGAAGAATCGATATTTCTTTCCTTCTTTCCCCCCCTTTCTCTTGAAAATGGCTCCAAAGTGGGAGCCGAAACGTCGAGACTCCAATAATCTCAGACGCGGTTCAACCCGTGAACCTAGTATTTTTCATATATATATATATATATTGCTGTGTATCCACACTGTGGAACACTACCCAAGTATCGTGTTTGAAATCATAAATAAAATTCACAAATTTGTATGTATTTTAGAAAATAATCATAACAGTTTTACTTTAACGGATCATACAAAAGCAGGAATATCTGTGGTTTATTTAATTGATTCAAGTTCACTTATTCTCAGCGAGTGGAATGCAAAGAATGAAACTTGATATTGAATTAGAACAAAATATTTAAATAAACATAAAATGAAGTTATTTTAGTTTAACAAGGTTATTCTAAATAGTATATAATAAAACATGAACTTATAGAGAATCACAATCTCATTTAAAATGATTTAGAATGAAATTGGAAAACAAAAAAGTAAATTTTATAGAATCTGAAATGCATGTCAAAACTTAGGGCTGAAAATCATAAATTGTGTAGAAACACTGTAAATCTACACAAAATGAATATTGAATGAAAGACTATTATCAGTATTTGCATTGCAGGGTGATTATTTTACAAATAGTAAGTCCATAGATTACAAAACACTGAATGACATTTTAAGTTTTCAGATATTTTCAAATATCATTGCAGAAAGGTGTTTTATAAATGATATTTCACATCATGCAGAAAGAAAGGACTAATAGTATGATGTTAAATGTTTGTTGGCGTATCAATTTCTTGTTTTAGTTTATAATATCAGTATTATGTCAGTAAAAACTGCATTACGTTTTTAACTACTAGCATTTTGTGTTTATCATTGCTATTCATCTAGATGTATGAATTAGTATTTATTTGAGATTGGAATTGTTAATTGTAGTTATAAGTAGATTTTAAGAACGTGTATGTAATATGTCAATATATTTCGAGTAATTACATTTATTCACTTAATCCTGAAAAGTAGAATAAGAAACTTATCAGGAAAATTAAAGAATTAAAAACAGTATTCAATTAAGGTAAAGAACAAACAAAACTGAATAGTTTAAATTTTAAATTAAAATTAAATTTTGAAATATTAGATCAAAATAGAAAAAAACAATTGAAATATTGGAAATTAACCCATTGAAACGACTAAAAATAACAAATCAGTTGATCATACACCGCTGAACAGCGAGCTGCGAAAAATATTCATCCTCGAATAATTAATAAATTGAAAAGAGAAGAAAAGTGGTGAATAATTTGAAGGTTAGAAAATTACAATCCAGATATATTGATATCAAGAATAAATTGTAAAAGTTGATTAAATATAAGAAGTGAGTATACTTTGAAAGTATTACGAAGTAGATTATCCGGAAAGCAGATTTAGAAGAGGGAAATATTTGTTAATCCAGTTAGCAAATTTATATGGTGAAGAAATTTCAAACGTCAAGCAAGTGATAGAAATACTTCAAGGAAATCTTGAAAATAAATTGGAGGTTAGAAACAAACGTCAATCCAGTAAGGAAGAAGAAGAAGAAGCCTTGAGAGGTTAAAAAGTCAGTCAAGTGACATAATATTTCAAGGATCATAATAACCAGTTACAGGTTATAATATAACATTACTCGAGTCGAAAGAAAGACAAGGTAAAGCTTTACAATATCAGAAATCCATGGTACATATTTATTTTAAATAAAGGCCATATTTATTATTTTAGTTAAGTTAGATTTTGTTATTTAAATTTGTTAATTACATTCCAAGTTCAAATTTGTTAATAAATTAATACTTTGTTCGTTCAATACTGAGTTTGATTTATTTAGATTGTTATCTTGATCGATGAGCATTTATTGAACCGACTTCGTTGGACCTTGAGTAAGAGTCATTCTATAGATTGTAGATAGTCATGCTAATGGTGTTCTATAGTCTATAATATTAACAGCTTTTAAGAAACTGTTTGGCGCCCAGTAAACTCATTTCAATTTACTTTCAAAAAGTAATTTCGAACGTATAAAAAATAAAATAGATATCAGAATATAGAACATTTATGGCTTGTTAACGTGGAGCGATCAGGAAAGCGATTAAATAAATACAGCTTGAGAATAGTTTATCATTTCATGCATACATTTGAAAGATAATAGAACAAATAACTTATTTTGATAGTTTTGACAACAAGGCATTGTCAAATTAAAAACAAATAATAGTTATATGAGGTTAAAGTCAGGTAAGACAACAACCATGAATCCAGAGGAAACTACACAAGGTACATCCACAGTTGCACAAACACAAGTTGGTGACACAAACACACAACCTGATCCAAACATGCTCCAGAAGTTGATGGAAATGATCACTGGAATGAATCATAGTATTGGAGAAAACATTGGCAACATTAAGGTACAAATGGTACAAAATAACCAAACTTTGGAAGCAAACATAAATACACAAATGGTTCAAAATAACCAGCGGCTAGAAGAAAACATGAATCAAAATAACCAGCGACTAGAAGAAAATATTAACAAAAATATGCAAAAGCTGGAAGAAAGCAATATAGAAGTAAGGAATAAAATCGAAAATTTAGAGAGTAAATGGGAGAGAATGGGAGAGACAGTCAACGAAGAAATTGGTATTAAGGTAAACGAGGCAGCAAAAGAAATAAGAGAGGAAGTAGTAACTATGTTTGAAGATGGAATGACTGCAGTAGATAGCAGAATGAAGAAACAGGAGGATAAATACGATAGCAAAATAAAAGAACAGGATAGCAAGATAGAACAGAACACGAAGTTGTTGAAGGATACCACACGTACACAATTGACACAATTACCCACACATACTTACACGTGCAACAAAACACCATTTTATTTTTACGGAGATAACCGCATACACCCTAAAATTTTCATTTCACGTTTGAAACAACACATGGAAACACAACACGTAAATGCAAACCTAAAAGCAAACATACAAGACATGTTAAAGGGAGAAGCGGAAAGCTGGTACTCAGTTATAATGGACAGGTTTGAGACTATAGAAGAATTTGAAGCTCTAGTCTTAAAACAATATTGGAGTGATTACACTCAGTTGAAAATAAGACAAGACCTATTTAATGGTAACTATGTAGAAAATAAAGGTATTTCTAGGGAAAATTATGTACTTAGAAAAGTATACAATATTAGACATCTAGAACCAAAATTCACAGAAAGTGAAATGGTCAGATATTTAGCTAGGCATTTTTCAGGGGATATCCAGAATGTTATTATTACGCAAAGAATTGCAAAGTTAGATGATTTGATTGATTATTTAAGAGAATTAGATGATTATCATCAGAGTTTTGATAGGAAGGCTAGTCAGAATAGGGAAAATAATAGTAGATATTATAACAAGTGGGTTATGATCAGAATAAGAATGAAAGTGATAGAAGAGAAAGACAAGGTTATGGTCAATATGATAGGAAGGAAAAGCAAGGTTATGGTCGTCAATATGGCATTGATAGAAAGGAACGAGGGGGTTATGAGAAACGTCAATATGACAATGATAGAAAGGAACGAGGAGGTTATGGTCAATATAAATATGACAATTATAGGAATAAAAAGCAGGGTTATGAGAAACGTCAATATGACAATGATAGAAAGGAACGAGGAGGTTATGGTCAATATAAATATGACAATTATAGGAATGAAAAGCAGGGTTTTGAGAAACGTCATTATGATAATGATTGCAGAGAGAGAGGGGGTTATGTTAAAAATAATGAGTCATATGCACAAGTGGCTAATATCAATATTCAAAGGGGAAATAGAGTAGATGAAAACACGCACTCTAATATAAATAAAATAGAAACAGCACAAATAAATGATAATAGAAATCAGGATTTTTAGATAAAGTTGTTTTAAATGTAGGTAATAATTGTAAAAAAATAGGCGACTGTATAGAAAATGATGTTATATTGGGAGACGACATCTTATCAGAAAAAAAGGCAAATATTGTATTAGGAGAAAGAATCCTAAAAGTAGAAGGTGAAAGAATACCTTTCTGTAGTGTTAATGAATTGAATGGCAAAGGTGCCGAAATAGTTAATGAATTAAATGGCAAATGTGCCGAAATAATTAATGTATCAAATGGCATAGAGTCCAATAATGATAATGAATTTTGCGGTGAGCATATAGTGGGAACCACATGTGTTCAAATAAATAATGATAAGAAGCCTGAAACCTTTCTGATAAGTCGTTACTCCAGATATGATAGAATTTTTAAAAATTTGTCTCAAAAATACAAAAATTCAATTGATTATGAACCTACAATAGCAAAGGGCTATGCGCAACAATTTGAAGTAGGTAATATTATAAATGAAAACGAAAACGTTTTAAATTATAATAAAGAAGAATCATTACCGGGAAGTTGTCACATGGGAATAAATGATCCATATGATCCAGGATAGATTACTCTTAAGTTATCCAAATGATCCTGAGTAGATCACGTTTAAATTGTAAATAAACTTTGACAGTGTGAATGTCACATCATGTTGTTAAAACTAACAAAATTTTCACATGTCAAAATTCTATTAGTTTAGGGGGTTTTATGCTGTGTATCCACACTGTGGAACACTACCCAAGTATCGTGTTTGAAATCATAAATAAAATTCACAAATTTGTATGTATTTTAGAAAATAATCATAACAGTTTTACTTTAACGGATCATACAAAAGCAGGAATATCTGTGGTTTATTTAATTGATTCAAGTTCACTTATTCTCAGCGAGTGGAATGCAAAGAATGAAACTTGATATTTAATTAGAACAAAATATTTAATTAAACATAAAATGAAGTTATTTTAGTTTAACAAGGTTATTCTAAATAGTATATAATAAAACATGAACTTATAGAGAATCACAATCTCATTTAAAATGATTTAGAATGAAATTGGAAAACAAAAAAGTAAATTTTATAGGATCTGACATGCATGTCAAAACTTAGGGCTGAAAATCATAAATTGTGTAGAAACACTGTAAATCTACACAAAATGAATATTGAATGAAAGACTATTATCAGTATTTGCATTGCAGGGTGATTATTTTACAAAAAGTAAGTCCATAGATTAGAAAACACTGAATGACATTTTAAGTTTTCAGATATTTTCAAATATCATTGCCGAAAGGTGTTTTGTAAATGATATTTCACATCATGCAGAAAGAAAGGACTAATAGTATGATGTTAAATGTTTGTTGGCGTATCAATTTCTTGTTTTAGTTTATAATATCAGTATTATGTCAGTAAAAACTGCATTACGTTTTTAACTACTAGCATTTTGTGTTTATCATTGCTATTCATCTAAATGTATGAATTAGTATTTATTTGAGATTGGAATTGTTAATTGTAGTTATAAGTAGATTTTAAGAACGTGTATGTAATATGTCAATATATTTCGAGTAATTACAATTATTCACTTAATCCTGAAAAGTAGAATAAGAAACTTATCAGGAAAATTAAAGAATTAAAAACAGTATTCAATTAAGGTAAAGAACAAACAAAACTGAATAGTTTAAATTTTAAATTAAAATTAAATTTTGAAATATTAGATCAAAATAGAAAAAAACAATTGAAATATTGGAAATTAACCCATTGAAACGACTAAAAATAACAAATCAGTTGATCATACACCGCTGAACAGCGAGCTGCGAAAAATATTCATCCTCGAATAATTAATAAATTGAAAAGAGAAGAAAAGTGGTGAATAATTTGAAGGTTAGAAAATTACAATCCAGATATATTGATATCAAGAATAAATTGTAAAAGTTGATTAAATATAAGAAGTGAGTATACTTTGAAAGTATTACGAAGTAGATTATCCGGAAAGCAGATTTAGAAGAGGGAAATATTTGTTAATCCAGTTAGCAAATTTATATGGTGAAGAAATTTCAAACGTCAAGCAAGTGATAGAAATACTTCAAGGAAATCTTGAAAATAAATTGGAGGTTAGAAACAAACGTCAATCCAGTAAGGAAGAAGAAGAAGAAGCCTTGAGAGGTTAAAAAGTCAGTCAAGTGACATAATATTTCAAGGATCATAATAACCAGTTACAGGTTATAATATAACATTACTCGAGTCGAAAGAAAGACAAGGTAAAGCTTTACAATATCAGAAATCCATGGTACATATTTATTTTAAATAAAGGCCATATTTATTATTTTAGTTAAGTTAGATTTTGTTATTTAAATTTGTTAATTACATTCCAAGTTCAAATTTGTTAATAAATTAATACTTTGTTCGTTCAATACTGAGTTTGATTTATTTAGATTGTTATCTTGATCGATGAGCATTTATTGAACCGACTTCGTTGGACCTTGAGTAAGAGTCATTCTATAGATTGTAGATAGTCATGCTAATGGTGTTCTATAGTCTATAATATTAACAGCTTTTAAGAAACTGTTTGGCGCCCAGTAAACTCATTTCAATTTACTTTCAAAAAGTAATTTCGAACGTATAAAAAATAAAATAGATATCAGAATATAGAACTATATATATATATATATATATATATATATATATGAAGTGTTGACGTGCTTCCGGGTGTGTTCCCGTGTAGTTGGTAGGCTCCTGTTGGAACCATGGTTGTCTGAACGACGTTTCGGCGGAATCTCATCTGCCATCTTCAGGTTCTAGCTGAAAGCTGCCTGCTGCTGCTGCTACTGCTGCTGCTGCTGCTACTGCTGCTCCTCGTTGCTCGAACTGAACTGTTCAGTTCGAGCAACGATATATATATATATATATATATATATATATATATATATATATATATACACGTTCAACCGACGTTACCAAACCAACTATATCTTACAGGCCACCACAGACCTTCATGATATCCTTATTTTTTTAGTGTATATATAGCCATTTCTTGTTTCTGTTAACAAAATAAACTGTAAAAGAACTAGAGGGGTAGAAGAATATGAAAAATTATATTTTTATATATTTCACTGTTGTTATCGAGCCCCTTATAAAGAACCGCCTATTTGTGCCAGGTGTATATATTTTAGCTATTTTACTGACGTACACATTCCTTACAATGTTGCCGAATTTATTAATTATGGAAAGTATTTTCGTACTGCTACAAGCAGACAGTACCCTCGTTCAGCCAATAAAGCAACAACGAATATTTACCATTTTTCAAAAGTAGTTCGTATGTGTAGCATTGAGAACATGTCAACTCGAGGTAAAAAAATATTGAATCTACTAGAAAAAACAAAGAAATGAATGCTAACTAGGAGTAAAAAAATAGTGTAGTTAGAGGAACGATCAAAAACACGTTTTTGAATGTGAAAAACTGTTGAAAACTCGGAAAATACGCACGTTACTAAAAAATTACAAGTAACACCCATTTTAAAGAATATATTAACCGATACGCGTGAATTTTTCCAAATTTTTAAATTTCATAGTTTACGAGATTTTCCATTTTCCGATGAGGGTCTTTTATGCGTGCTTTTCCGGAAAAACTTGGACAAAGTACACTTTTGGAAAAAGTCATAAAGGAAAAAAAAGTCTTCTATTTTAATTATACATTCACCATAATTTTTTTGGATTATTTATATTTACTTTTTGTACCCCTCCACCCCTTTTTAGAAGAACTCAAACAGCTATATCTCGAATAATACTCGAAAATTTTACAAGAGTGAAAAATTGTGAAGAAGCTGTAGAGAAGTCAAAAATTTTATAATTTTGAAGCTAGACCTGCGGATTCTTCTGCCAATACTGCAGAAGCTGGCTTTAGTAAAAAAAAATAAAAAATGTATCTAATGGTTCATAGGACAAAGGGAACTCGGCTAAGAAGACAGGTCGTATGAGGTGGTTACCAAAGCAGAAGAAACTTGCAACTACATTTTTTTAAAATAATATTGAAAACAGCCTTGCATCAAAGAAAAATAAATGTTTAAACTTCATACAAAAATATTCGGATCTTTTTAAAGAAAGCGATTGGGTTCGGATTGAAACTTTATTGTTCAACAACTATCCCCACACCGCACATGACATCCCTAGGATATCCTCATTTGGTCCCGTGTATCCCAATCGAGGACAACATTCCTCAGGATATCCTTGGGATATCCCAATAAAGTATATATAACCTGAGAATATCCCAAATGGGGATATCCTAGACAAATCCTGGCAGGATGTCCTAGTAATATCCTGCAGAGATATTAAAAGCCTAAGAAAATATCCACTGTGGGAATATCCTGAGCAAGCCCTAGAGTCGTATAGGTATTATTATTTAGGAGATTTTAACAACAAAAATAATGAAAAGTATATATATTATTTTGAGACTATTTATTTATAGTGTCTCTTATTTGTTTGTAAAATTAGCTTCTAAAAACTTATTTGTTTGTTCTGCTTGATAGTCCCCTCCAGTACAAATAATTCGTTAAAAATATATTAAAAATATATATCTTATTTAAATAGCAGTTATTTATAATTTGGTTTTAATACATTTACTGTGTTTTGAATTAGCCGCCTTTTTGTGACAAGTCGAGAGTTCTAAGAAATCCGCCTGGCGTCGATGTCTTTTCCACGTTCATTTTAAAGTTCTTTCGACAAATAAGATTACGTTAATTTTTTCATAAATATAATGCTGCTATGTTATATCTTTGTATTTATTACAATATCTAAAATGGTAAAATGTGATTGGTTATTGTCCATAGATGTTATTGTCAAATACGTACCTTTATATTTTTCTGACTGAATAGATTTTTTTATTCATTATAACTTTTCAGTACGTTATGATTTTTTAAAGTTGTACATATCATCCCTTATAACTTCTAACCACACTAAACTCAGTTGATTTTAATAATACCAAAAAAGGGCAAGAGATCATTTTTATGTAATATTTCATGCTTTTACAATTTTTATTTGAAACTTTTTTACTATCTTTTACACATTTTGAGTAATTTTGAAAAAACGCTTCGTTATATTTTTTTTCATCCCTTCTCAGAGTTTAAAAAAAATTCTTTCATTAATCGTGTTCAAATACTTCAAAGTAACATATCAAAAATTCAAGTATTTACTTTAAAATTTTAATTTGTCGACCTATTTCATTGGACTATATAATATAACCTCTATTAGTTTGGTAGATTTACTTTTAAAGCGATATGAGCCAATTGATAGATACAAATACGTGTATGGAGTTGAACATATACCTATGTATCACATTTTTATTAGTCATTTTACCTCTGCCATTATATAAACTTTTATTCCTTTGTCTTAGCTTATTGGCTCAGTTTAAAAGTAATGATCTTATAAAATAAGTTATTTTTTGTTGTCTTTAGAAATATCCAATAAACCCTAAAAGAACTGGGGATGTCCTATATATAAAGTGCAATCAATGTCCTCAGGTTGTTCATAGTAAAGCCCAGGCATAACCCATATAAGAGCTGATGATGTCCTGTACACACCCGTACTGATGTCCTGAGGACGTCATCAGCAAAGCCCGAACTGTCTCATTTGGATATCCTATGGACATCCTAAGGTGATAATGGGATCTTCCCAGGATATCCCATATGTCCTGAAAAGTTGTCCCCAGTATGTTCTGAGGATGTCCTTGTGCTGTATGGGTCGCAATAAGTGAAATATTGTTTGTTCTTTTACTTTTGTTTTAATAATGCAAATTTATTTTTAAACAAAGTCTTCACTAACTAAAATAAATAAGTTCCTACAAAAATAAAAAAAATAAAAGTTCTTTCTGTGCTATACAGTATATCTCACTATTCATGACTGCCATATCACAGCATTCTTATTAATAATGCGATTTTTTTAAAATTTGGGTGGAAGGTGCTTACCCATCAGGAGATTGTGTCACGGTAATATATTTAAAAATTCACCAGTGGCGTCCGTCCTTATGAAGAAAATTTTCCAAAAAAAGATATTAGGCAAAATTTTATCTGTAAAGCAACCTCATAATTTTATTCATTGTTATCGAGAACTCACTATAACCGTATTTCAATAAGATAGTGTACTTGGTGATCACGTAATAGAAAAATAAAACTTCTGTTTTTAGGGTACCAACTATTACAGTCATGACTTTATTTTCGGACTTAGTTAGGAGTTAATTAAGCTGGAGGAAAACAGATTTTCCATTTAGAATTAATCACGTGACGTCAGTCAGTTTACTTAACAGTCAAAGTCAAAGAATCATTAACTTGTAAATTTAAAAAAATCAATTTTAGACAAATTTCATTCATGAACGATTTCAATATATAATAAAATTTACATACATAATTAAATCACAGTGTGTTCAACATATGACATGATTAATTCTAAATGGAACGACTCTCTTCTGCTTAATTACGTCCGAAGATAAAGTTACGCCTAATAATTGGTACTTTAAAGAAGAACATTTTATTTTTTTATTGAAATTCGTTAATGTTAATGATTTTTTAATAACAACGAATAAGGTTTTGAGATTGTTTTACAGTTAAAACATTGCCATCTTTCTTTGAAATATTAGGTACATTTTTCTTCATAACGACGGACGCCGCTGGTGATTTTTTAAATATTTTACCGTTACACAATCTCCTGATGGGTAAGTATCTTCCACCCAAATTTTAAAAAAATCACATTGCTAATACCCATACAGCACAAGGACATCCTCAGAACATACTGGGGACAACTTTTCAGGACATATGGGATATCCTGGGAAAATCCCATTATCACCTTAGGTTGTCCGTGTAGGATATCCAAATGGGACAGTTCGGGCTTTGCTGATGACGTCCTCAGGACATCAGTACCGGTGTGTACAGGACATCATCAGCTCTTATATGGGTTATGCCTGGGTTTTACTATGAACAACCTGAGAACATTGATAGGACTTTATATAGGACATCTATAGTTCTTTTAGGGTTTATTGAATGACAGCAAAAAATACATATTATTTTATAAGATCATTACTTTTAAACTGCGCCAATAAGCGAAGACAAAGGAATACAAGTTTATATAATGGCAAAGGTAAAATGACTAATAAAAATGTGATACATATATGTACAACTCCATATACATATTTGTATCTATCAATTGGCTTATATCGCTTTAAAAGTAAATCTACCAAACTAGTAGAGGTTATATATAGTCTAATGAAATAGGTCGACATATCAAAATTTTGATATGTTACTTTGAAGTATTTGAACACGATTAACGAAAGAATTTTTTTTTTCAACCCCGAGAAGGGGTGAAAAAGAATATAACAAAGTGTTTTTTCAAAATTACTCAAAATGTGTAAAAGATAGTAAAAAAGTTTCAAATAAAAATTGTAAAAGCATGAAATATTACACAAAAATGATCTCTTGCCGTTTTTTGGTATTATTAAAATCAACAGAGTTTAGGGCGGTTAGAAGTTATAAGGGATGATATATACAACTTTAAAAAATCATAGCGTGCTGAAAAGTTTGTAATGAATTTAAAAAAAAATTATTCAGAAAAATATAAAGGATTGTCCGCAGATGTTATTGTTAGATACGTAATCTAACAATAACATCTGCGGACAATAACCAATCACATTTTCCCCTTTTAGATAATATAATAAATACAAAGATATAACATAGCAGCATTATATTTATGAAATATTTAACGTAATCTTATTTGTCGAAAGAACTTTAAAAAGAACGAGGAAAAGACATCGACGCCATTCGACGCCCGGCGGATTTCTTAGAACTTTCGACTTGCCAGAAAATGGCGGCCAATTCAAAACACAATAAATGTATTAAAACCAAATTATAAATAACTACTATTTAAATAAGATATACATTTTTAATGAATTATTTGTACTGGAGGGGATTATCAAATAGAACAAACAAATAAGTTTTTGAAGCAAATTTTACAAACCAATAAAAGACAGTATAAACAAATAGCCTTAAAATAATATATATACTTTTCATTATTTTTGTTGTTGAAATCTCCTAAATAATAATACCTATAATAGGACGACTCTAGGACTTGCCCAGGATATTCCCACAAGGAATATTTTGTTAGGCTTTTAATATCTTTGCAGGATATTACTAGGACATCCTGCCAGGATTTGTCTAGGATATCCCCATCTGGGATATTCTCAGGTTGTATATATTTTATTGGGATATCCTAAGGATATCCTGAGGAATGTTGTCCTCGATTGGGATGTACGGGATCAAATGAGGATATCCTAGGGATGTCGTGCTGTGTGGGTAAAGGAGCTGTGATATGGGGGGTCACGAAAAATGAGACATACTGTATACTAAACTGATAATATTTCATTTGGCTATTTTAAGTAATATCTCATTTTCAAATTAAATCTCTCTAGACCCCTTAGAAATAATAATAATAATAATACTAATAATAATAATAATAATAATAAATTATTAGTGTTGATGTATAGGAGTACTTACGCAAGTCAACAGGTCAGGTAAACTTACATTGTACAAATTATAAAAAAATATGAACAAAAAATTAAACATTTGTAAACGAACGTAAAAACACAGTATACCTATAACAGATTTTTACAAACGAATACTGATACTAAGTACATTCAATATCTAAAAAATCGTAGTAAAAAAAACATGTAGTGATAGAATGCCTTGAGAAATTTTTAATTATCATTCGAATTTTTTTTAGGTTATCAATGTTTTTTATGTTGGATGGTAGTTTATTAAACATTTGAATTGCTAAATAATTTGGTCCATTCTGTGACTTCTTTAATCTATAATATGGAGTAATTATATTATTTTTAGTTCTGGTATTATAACCGTGTTGGTTCACATAGGTAGGGTAGCCATTTGAATTTGATTTAATATATGTTAAACGTTCCAAACCATACAGAGAAGGTAATGTTACTATACCAAATTTAATAAAAGCATGTTTGCAATCTTCAGTATCTCCTAAGCATGCTATAATTCTAATTAATTTTCTCTGTATAGCAAACACTTGATTAAAATCTGCAGCATCTCCCCACACTATTATAGCATAACACATTATTGAATGACGATGCAAAATAAGCTGATCTCAACGTATCTGTAGACACGGTACCCGAAAGGTTACGAATAACGAAAACTCTACTACTCAATTTTCGACAAATGTTGTCAATGTGTATATTCCACCTCAAATGTAGATCCAAATAAACACCTAAAAATTGTACAGTAGATATTACATCAGTAGAAATGTCGAAATTGCGTAACGTGAACATCATATCTTGTGATATTGTTTTATTACAAATTAGATTATTAGATGCAAACCATTGTTCAACTTTTGACTGAATTTCGCTTTATTCACTTCAACATTATTTAAATTATCTGATTTAATGGAGATTATAGTGTCATCTGCGTACAGAATATACGTGAGACATTTTTTTGCCAAGGACATCATTAATGTAAATCAAAAACAGTAAGGGTCCTAATATGGAGTCCTGAGGTGCACCGGTCTTTAATATTTCTTTACTTGATGTTATGTTGTTAAATTTAACGCTCTGACTACTATAATATAAATAAGATTCCAATATTTTTATACTATTAAATTTTATATTTTTGTCATTTTTCAATTAAAATGTCATGTGAAACACAGTCAAAACCCTTACCAAGGTCTAAGAAAACTGCATCATTGAATTCATGATTTTCATATGCGTCGAGGACATTATTAAGGCCAATATTGCGCTAGTAGTGTTGCGGTTCTTTCGGTAGCCATGTGGACATTCAAGAAAGAGATTATTTGATTAAAAATATGTAATTAATCGAGTGTACAAGCATTTTTTCAATATTTTTGAGAATACCGGAAGAATTGATATTGGCCGATAGTTATTGGTAAGGCCATCCATATCGCCATTCTTAAAAATGGGTGTAACTATTGCCACTTTTAATATGTTTGGGAATGTGCCCTCCAAGAGACATTCGTTTATCAATTTTGTAAGGGGATATATTATTAGATTTTTTATAGCTTTTATGGTTTTCACAGTCAAACGATATACATCTGTATTAGATTTACTTTTAAGATTCATAATAAATACAGGAACCTCTTTTTTATTTTAGTGAAAACTAGTGAGAAGCTTTACATGTATGCTATATATTATTTTTGTTAATACCTACTTTCAAAAAAATAAAAATTTATAAATAAACTCTAAGATTCTACACCGCATTTGATTTCACTTCTAAGTTTTAAATATCTATTTACAAACATAATATTTGGAGGTTGCCACATCTATGGTCTGGGAAGATCAGTAAAACATAATGGTCATATGAACGATTATACAATATACAGAAATGAGACGCGAGCGCCAAAGCTTAGAAATCCTGAACTAAATTTATATATAATTATATATTTTACTGTCAAACCAGGCCCACTTCAAATTTCGTCCTCTGCACCCTCCAGTCACCTATTTATGAAAAATATGGTAAAACGATTTCAAGCCAAGAAACTGGTCTGACTTCGTCACTTTTGGTCTGTGTACGTAAGTGAAATATCCAAAATTGGTCTGTATAAACGGTTAAACAAATGTATATATATATATATATATATATATATATATATATATATACACGTTCAACCGACGTTACCAAACCAACTATATCTTACAGGCCACCACAGACCTTCATGATATCCTTATTTTTCTAGTGTATATATAGCCATTTCTTGTTTCTGTTAACAAAATAAACTGTAAAAGAACTAGAGGGGTAGAAGAATATGAAAAATTATATTTTTATATATCTCACTGTTGTTATCGAGCCCCTTATAAAGAACCGCCTATTTGTGCCAGGTGTATATATTTTAGCTATTTTACTGACGTACACATTCCTTACAATGTTGCCGAATTTATTAATTATGGAAAGTATTTTCGTACTGCTACAAGCAGACAGTACCCTCGTTCAGCCAATAAAGCAACAACGAATATTTACCATTTTTCAAAAGTAGTTCGTATGTGTAGCATTGAGAACATGTCAACTCGAGGTAAAAAAATATTGAATCTACTAGAAAAAACAAAGGAATGAATGCTAACTAGGAGTAAAAAAATAGTGTAGTTAGAGGAACGATCAAAAACACGTTTTTGAATGTGAAAAACTGTTGAAAACTCGGAAAATACGCACGTTACTAAAAAATCACAAGTAACACCCATTTTAAAGAATATATTAACCGATACGTGTGAATTTTTCCAAATTTTTAAATTTCATAGTTTACGAGATTTTCCATTTTCCGATGAGGGTCTTTTATGCATGCTTTTCCGGAAAAACTTGGACAAAGTACACTTTTGGAAAAAGTCATAAAGGAAAAAAAAGTCTTCTATTTTAATTATACATTCACCATAATTTTTTTGGATTATTTATATTTACTTTTTGTTACCCCTCCACCCCTTTTTAGAAGAACTCAAACAGCTATATCTCGAATAATACTCGAAAATTTTACAAGAGTGAAAAATTGTGAAGAATCTGTAGAGAAGTCAAAAATTTTATAATTTTGAAGCTAGACCTGCGGATTCTTCTGCCAATACTGCAGAAGCTGGCTTTAGTAAAAAAAATAAAAAATGTATCTAATGGTTCATAGGACAAAAGGAACTCGGCTAAGAAGACAGGTCGTATGAGGTGGTTACCAAAGCAGAAGAAACTTGCAACTACATTTTTTTTAAATAATATTGAAAACAGAATTGCATCAAAGAAAAATAAATGTTTAAACTTCATACAAAAATATTCGGATCTTTTTAAAGAAAGCGATTGGGTTCGGATTGAAACTTTAGTGTTCAACAACTATCCCCACACAGCACATGACATCCCTAGGATATCCTCATTTGGTCCCGTATATCCCAATCGAGGACAACATTCCTCAGGATATCCTTTGGATATCCCAATAAAATATATATAACCTTAGAATATCCCAAACGGGGTTATCCTAGACAAAATGTCCTAGTAATATCCTGCAGAGATATTAAAAGCCTAAGAAAATATCCACTGTGGGAATATCCTGAGCAAGCTCTAGAGTCGTATAGGTATTATTATTTAGGAGATTTTAACAACAAAAATAATGAAAAGTATATGTATTATTTTGAGGCTATTTATTTATAGTGTCTCTTATTTGTTTGTAAAATTAGCTTCTAAAAACTTATTTGTTTGTTCTGTTTGATAGTCCCCTCCAGTACAAATAATTCGTTAAAAATATATTAAAAATGTATATCTTATTTAAATAGCAGTTATTTATAATTTGGTTTTAATACATTTACTGTGTTTTGAATTAGCCGCCTTTTTGTGACAAGTCGAGAGTTCTAAGAAATCCGCCTGGCGTCGATGTCTTTTCCACGTTCATTTTAAAGTTCTTTCGACAAATAAGATTACGTTAATTTTTTCATAAATATAATGCTGCTATGTTATATCTTTGTATTTATTATAATATCTAAAATGGGAAAATGTGATTGGTTATTGTCCATAGATGTTATTGTCAGATACGTACCTTTATATTTTTCTGAGTGAATAGATTTTTTTTTATTCATTATAACTTTTCAGCACGTTATGATTTTTTTAAGTTGTACATATCATCCCTTATAACTTCTAACCACACTAAACTCAGTTGATTTTAATAATACCAAAAAAGGGCAAGAGATCATTTTTATGTAATATTTCATGCTTTTACAATTTTTATTTGAAACCTTTTTACTATCTTTTACACATTTTGAGTAATTTTGAAAAAACGCTTCGTTATATTTTTTTTCACCCCTTCTCAGAGTTTAAAAAAATTCTTTCATTAATCGTGTTCAAATACTTCAAAGTAACATATCAAAAATTCAAGTATTTACTTTAAAATTTTAATTTGTCGACCTATTTCATTGGACTATATAATATAACCTCTATTAGTTTGGTAGATTTACTTTTAAAACGATATGAGCCAATTGATAGATACAAATACGTGTATGGAGTTGAACATATACCTATGTATCACATTTTTATTAGTCATTTTACCTCTGCCATTATATAAACTTGTATTCCTTTGTCTTAGCTTATTGGCTCAGTTTAAAAGTAATGATCTTATAAAATAAGTTATTTTTTGTTGTCTTTAGAAATATCCAATAAACCCTAAAGGAACTGGGGATGTCCTATATAAAGTGCAATCAATGTCCTCAGGTTGTTCATAGTAAAGCCCAGGCATAACCCATATAAGAGCTGATGATGTCCTGTACACACCCGTACTGATGTCCTGAGGACGTCATCAGCAAAGCCCGAACTGTCTCATTTGGATATCCTATGGACATCCTAAGGTGATAATGGGATCTTCCCAGGATATCCCATATGTCCTGAAAAGTTGTCCCCAGTATGTTCTGAGGATGTCCTTGTGCTGTATGGGTCGCAATAAGTGAAATATTGTTTGTTCTTTTACTTTTGTTTTAATAATGCAAATTTATTTTTAAACAGTCTTCACTAACTAAAATAAATAAGTTCCTACAAAAATAAAAAAAATAAAAGTTCTTTCTGTGCTATACAGTATATCTCACTATTCATGACTGCCATATCACAGCATTCTTATTAATAATGCGATTTTTTTAAAATTTGGGTGGAAGGTGCTTACCCATCAGGAGATTGTGTCACGGTAATATATTTAAAAATTCACCAGTGGCGTCCGTCCTTATGAAGAAAAATATAACTCATTTTCCAAAAAAAGATATTAGGCAAAATTTTATCTGTAAAGCAACCTCATAATTTTATTCATTGTTATCGAGAACTCACTATAACAGTATTTCAATAAGATAGTGTACTTGGTGATCACGTAATAGAAAAATAAAACTTCTGTTTTTAGGGTACCAACTATTACAGTCATGACTTTATTTTCGGACTTAGTTAGGAGTTAATTAAGCTGGAGGAAAACAGATTTTCCATTTAGAATTAATCACGTGACGTCAGTCAGTTTACTTAACAGTCAAAGTCAAAGAATCATTAACTTGGAAATTTAAAAAAATCAATTTTAGACAAATTTCATTCATGAACGATTTCAATATATAATAAAATTTACATAGATAATTAAATCACAGTGTGTTCAACATATGACATGATTAATTCTAAATGGAACGACTCTCTTCTGCTTAATTACGTCCGAAGATAAAGTTACGCCTAATAATTGATACTTTAAAGAAGAACATTTTATTTTTTTATTGAAATTCGTTAATGTTAATGATTTTTTAATAACAACGAATAAGGTTTTGAGATTGTTTTACAGTTAAAACATTGCCATCTTTCTTTGAAATATTAGGTACATTTTTCTTCATAACGACGGACGCCGCTGGTGATTTTTTAAATATTTTACCGTTACACAATCTCCTGATGGGTAAGTATCTTCCACCCAAATTTAAAAAAAATCACATTGCTAATACCCATACAGCACAAGGACATCCTCAGAGCATACTGGGGACAACTTTTCAGGACATATGGGATATCCTAGGAAAATTCCATTATCACCTTAGGATGTCCGTGTAGGATATCCAAATGGGACAGTTCGGGCTTTGCTGATGACGTCCTCAGGACATCAGTACCGGTGTGTACAGGACATCATCAGCTCTTATATGGGTTATGCCTGGGTTTTACTATGAACAACCTGAGGACATTGATAGGACTTTATATAGGACATCTATAGTTCTTTTAGGGTTTATTGAATGGCAGCAAAAAATACATATTATTTTATAAGATCATTACTTTTAAACTGCGCCAATAAGCGAAGACAAAGGAATACAAGTTTATATAATGGCAAAGGTAAAATGACTAATAAAAATGTGATACATATATGTACAACTCCATATACATATTTGTATCTATCAATTGGCTTATATCGCTTTAAAAGTAAATCTACCAAACTAGTAGAGGTTATATATAGTCTAATGAAATAGGTCGACATATCAAAATTTTGATATGTTACTTTGAAGTATTTGAACACGATTAATGAAAGAAATTTTTTTTTCAACCCCGAGAAGGGGTGAAAAAGAATATAACAAAGTGTTTTTTCAAAATTACTCAAAATGTGTAAAAGATAGTAAAAAAGTTTCAAATAAAAATTGTAAAAGCATGAAATATTACACAAAAATGATCTCTTGCCGTTTTTTGGTATTATTAAAAATCAACAGAGTTTAGGGCGGTTAGAAGTTATAAGGGATGATATATACAACTTTAAAAAATCATAGCGTGCTGAAAAGTTTGTAATGAATTTAAAAAAAAATTATTCAGAAAAATATAAAGGATTGTCCGCAGATGTTATTGTTAGATACGTAATCTAACAATAATATCTGCGGACAATAACCAATCACATTTTCCCCTTTTAGATAATATAATAAATACAAAGATATAACATAGCAGCATTATATTTATGAAATATTTAACGTAATCTTATTTGTCGAAAGAATTTTAAAATGAACGAGGAAAAGACATCGACGCCATTCGACGCCCGGCGGATTTCTTAGAACTTTCGTCTTGCCAGAAAATGGCGGCCAATTCAAAACACAGTAAATGTATTAAAACCAAATTATAAATAACTACTATTTAAATAAGATATACATTTTTAATGAATTATTTGTACTGGAGGGGATTATCAAATAGAACAAACAAATAAGTTTTTGAAGCAAATTTTACAAACCAATAAAAGACAGTATAAACAAATAGCCTTAAAATAATATATATACTTTTCATTATTTTTGTTGTTGAAATCTCCTAAATAATAATACCTATAATAGGACGACTCCAGGACTTGCCCAGGATATTCCCACAAGGAATATTTTGTTAGGCTTTTAATATCTTTGCAGGATATTACTAGGACATCCTGCCAGGATTTGTCTAGGATATCCCCATCTGGGATATTCTCAGGTTGTATATATTTTATTGGGATATCCTAAGGATATCCTGAGGAATGTTGTCCTCGATTGGGATATACGGGACCAAATGAGGATATCCTAGGGATGTCGTGCTGTGTGGGTAAAGGAGCTGTGATATGGGGGGATCACGAAAAATGAGACATACTGTATACTAAACTGATAATATTTCATTTGGCTATTTTAGGTAATATCACATTTTCAAATTAAATCTCTCTAGACCCCTTAGAAATAATAATAATAATAATACTAATAATAATAATAATAATAATATATGAAATATGCTCTCATAGAGGATAGAACTCCGTTTTATAAATATTAACCCCCTCCTGTCCTAGATAACGAGCAGGTTAAGCTGTATTGGAATAGGGAAATTAGTACTGACAGAACAATAACGCACAACAAACCAGACATAACACTGAGACTCAAACATATGAAAGCCACGTACCTTATTGAAATATCCATTCCTAATAGCAACAACTTGAAGAAAAAGCATCATGAAAAATTGGAAAAATATAAACCACTGGCAGAAGAAATCCGAAAACTGTGGAACCAGAGCTCCGTTCACATTGTACCTATTATAATATCAGCAACTGGCCTAATTCCTAAAACACTCCATGAGAGCTTAGCACGTCTCCAAATAGATCCACATGTATACATTGAAGCACAGAAGAACATCATAATAGATACAACAAGCATAGTTAGGAAGTTCATGCAAACCACATAAAGATAATAGTAGTTACTAACCAACATACAGATAAGATAATGGTTACTATGTTAGTGTTTGGCTAAAGGAAAGCCCGCATTAACATAACAGAAACCGACGGCAAAGTCGAGAGAATTAAAAAAAAAAAAATAATAATAATAAATTATTAGTGCTGATGTATAGGAGTACTTACGCAAGTCAACAGGTCAGGTAAACTTACATTGTACAAATTATAAAAAAATATGAACAAAAAATTAAACATATGTAAACGAACGTAAAAACACAGTATACCTATAACAGATTTTTACAAACGAATACTGATACTAAGTACATTCAATATCTAAAAAATCGTAGTAAAAAAAACATGTAGTGATAGAATGCCTTGAGAAATTTTTAATTATCATTCGAATTTTTTTTAGGTTATCAATGTTTTTTATGTTGGATGGTAGTTTATTAAACATTTGAATTGCTAAATAATTTGGTCCATTCTGTGACTTCTTTAATCTATAATATGGAGTAATGATATTATTTTTAGTTCTGGTATTATAACCGTATTGGTTCACATAGGTAGGGTAGCCATTTGAATTTGATTTAATATATGTTAAACATTCCAAACCATACAGAGAAGGTAATGTTACTATACCAAATTTAATAAAAGCATGTTTGCAATCTTCAGTATATCCTAAGCATGCTATAATTCTAATTAATTTTCTCTGTATAGCAAACACTTGATTAAAATCTGCAGCATCTCCCCACACTATTATAGCATAACACATTATTGAATGACGATGCAAAATAAGCTGATCTCAACGTATCTGTAGACACGGTACCCGAAAGGTTACGAATAACGAAAACTCTACTACTCAATTTTCGACAAATGTTGTCAATGTGTATATTCCACCTCAAATGTAGATCCAAATAAACACCTAAAATTTGTACAGTAGATATTACATCAGTAGAAATGTCGAAATTGCGTAACGTGAACATCATATCTTGTGATATTGTTTTATTACAAATTAGATTATTAGATGCAAACCATTGTTCAACTTTTGACTGAATTTCGCTTTATTCACTTCAACATTATTTAAATTATCTGATTTAATGGAGATTGTAGTGTCATCTGCGTACAGAATATACGTGAGACATTTTTTTGCCAAGGACATCATTAATGTAAATCAAAAACAGTAAGGGTCCTAATATGGAGTCCTGAGGTGCACCGGTCTTTAATATTTCTTTACTTGATGTTATGTTGTTAAATTTAACGCTCTGACTACTATAATATAAATAAGATTCCAATATTTTTATACTATTAACGTAAATTTTATATTTTTGTCATTTTTCAATTAAAATGTCATGTGAAACACAGTCAAAACCCTTACCAAGGTCTAAGAAAATTGCATCATTGAATTCATGATTTTCATATGCGTCGAGGACATTATTAAGGCCAATATTGCGCTAGTAGTGTTGCGGTTCTTTCGGTAGCCATGTGGACATTCAAGAAAGAGATTATTTGATTAAAAATATGTAATTAATCGAGTGTACAAGCATTTTTTCAATATTTTTGAGAATACTGGAAGAATTGATATTGGCCGATAGTTATTGGTAAGGCCATCCATATCGCCATTCTTAAAAATGGGTGTAACTATTGCCACTTTTAATATGTTTGGGAATGTGCCCTCCAAGAGACATTTATTTATCAATTTTGTAAGGGGATATATTATTAGATTTTTTATAGCTTTTATGGTTTTCACAGTCAAACGATATACATCTGTATTAGATTTACTTTTAAGATTCATAATAAATACAGGAACCTCTTTTTTATTTTAGTGAAAACTAGTGAGAAGCTTTACATGTATGCTATATATTATTTTTGTTAATACCTCTACTTTCAAAAAAATAAAAATGTATAAATAAACTCTAAGATTCTACACCGCATTTGATTTCACTTCTAAGTTTTAAATATCTATTTACAAACATAATATTTGGAGGTTGCCACATCTATGGTCTGGGAAGATCAGTAAAACATAATGGTCATATGAACGATTATACAATATACAGAAATGAGACGCGAGCGCCAAAGCTTAGAAATCCTGAACTAAATTCATATATAATTATATATTTTACTGTCTAACCAGACCCACTTCAAATTTCGTCCTCTGCACCCTCCAGTCACCTATTTATGAAAAATATGGTCAAACGATTTCAAGCCAAGAAACTGGTCTGACTTCGTCACTTTTGGTCTGTGTACGTAAGTGAAATATCCAAAATTGGTCTGTATAAACGGTTAAACAAATGTATATATATATATATATATATATATATATATATATATATATATATATATATCTACGAGACACGTCACGCAGTACATTTTGGAGCATTTCAGGAGTAATTTCCTCACATGCGTTTCGAATTCTGGTTTTGATGTCCTCAATATTTTCAGGGGCAGTTTGAAATACCTTGTCTTTAATGTAACCCTAGACGAAAAAATCCAAGGGAGTAATATCTGGTGATCGAGCTGGCCATAGAATGGGTCCATAGGTGCCTATCCAGCTATCTGGCATAACTTGATTTAAATAATTTGTACATATTACAGCAGTGTGAGGTGGAGCCCCATCTTGTTGAAAATATGAATAATTTAATCTTTCTGCCACTGTTAATTCATAAAGAAAATCTTGAAATTCGTTTTGCAGGAAATTAAGGTATCTACGAGCGGTTAATTTGCCATCATAAAAATAAGGACCAATTACTTTAGTCCCTAAAAGACCCATCCAAACATTCGTAGAAAATCTTTCTTGGAAAGCAGTCTCTCTGCACCAATGTGTATTTTCTCGTGTCCACTTATAATGCATATTTCTATTGAAAAATCCATTATTAGAAAAATTTGATTCGTCCGACCAAAGAATTTTGCTACATATCAGCGCGTCATTCCTTTTCTTATTTAATAACCATCTATAAAATCTTACTCTCCTTGACTTATCTCCCTCATTTAAATGTTGAACTTTCCTCATTTTGTAGCATCGAAATCCGTTTTTTTTCAATATTTTTCTTGCACTGTCTTTTTTTATGCGACAGTTTCTCTGAATTTGTCTCAAAGAGCTTTCCTCATTTTGGTTAACATAATTCATTACTCTATTCACTTTTCTTACATTATCCGCAACATGCGCTCGCCTTACTACTTTTTTTGAAAATGAACCGTGCGTTTTTAGATTTTGAACTAACTTCCTAAACATAGTTCGATTTGGCTGCGGAGCATCTGGAAATCTATCTCCGTAAACTGTGACTGCCATCTCAGCGTCAAAATTGCACTGACAATAAATGCTAATCATATCGAATTTATTATTATTGGTGTACACCATAATTACTGATATAAAATTTGTCTTAGAACTCGACAACGCAACATACAACATACAACAGTGACAATCTGTCAAATTTATTAATAACTGTATGCATTGTTTTTCACTAATTATGGCACAGCTGATTGTTACGATTCAATTATATGAATTGTGCTATTCGTAAAATATTAAATATTGACGCTATCGGTTAAAATTTCTGTGACATGTTTCATATCGTTGGAATGAGAAAAAAATAACGGAATTAATGGCGTCATGGCCTACTTTGAGATATGTATTTTTCATTTTTGCACAATAGCGTATGTTAAAGCCAACTGCATTTTTCGATTGTTTTGTTACACGTTATTATTCTTATTGTCTTTGCCGTCAACTTTGATTCCTTTAACTTTTTTCGTATCTCCTCAAATGAGGAAGCTATCACCGTTTGTGGTTTTCCTATTTTTCAGGTTTTTGTAATATATCTCATAAAGTAGGCTATGGATTTCAAATTTCTTTTTACTGAAATATAGCTCACAAAAAATGGAATAACTGTTTCTAAAACTTTATTCTTCTACAATAGATATTAAGCGAGATATTTGGTGTGGCCCTCGTAAAATAGACAGTCTGTATATATATATATATATATATATATATATATATATATATATATATATATATATATATATATATATATATATATATATATATATAATATATATTATATTAAATGAAGTGTTGACGTGTTCCGGGTGTTTTCCCGTATAGTTGGTAGACTCCTGTTGGAGCCATGGTTGTCTAAACGACGTTTCGGCGGAATCTCATCTGCCATCATCAGGTTCTAGCTGAAACCTGCCTGCTGCTGCTGCTACCGCTGCTCCTGCTGCTCCTCGTTGCTCGAACTGAACTGAAAATTAACATCATCAAAAAACAAATTTTTGTATCTTAAAGTACACATCATAAGCTTAAATTTAACCACCTATAGAGTGCTTATATCATTTTCCAATACTTTATTATTTACAATTAAAGTTAGAAAGTCAAAGTGGGAAAATGCATTCTTCGTAAATCGGCCAAGTTTGAGGGTCCGATTTTCGTAAAAATAGATTATTCAAATTTTTTTTACGAAAAGCGTGTTTTGGGTAATCCCTTTAAATACAATATCCCACTGTTTGTTTATTTTTTTGCCTATTTTATTCGAGTAACGTTCTAACGTTACTCGAATAAAATAGGTTATAATTCGGAATTTTAAAATTCTGAGTTATAAGTCGGAATTTTAAAATTTCGAGTGGTAACTAAGAATTTTAAAATTCCGAGTTATAAATCGAAATTTTATAATTTTGAGTTATAACTCGGAATTTTAAAATTCTTAGTTGTAACTCGAAATTTTAAAATATCGATTTACAGTGTCCGCCAAAGTCTGCACCACATGGGAAACTTCTTTATTCAATAGTTTTTTTAAGCTGGTTAGAGCATTAGTTTCAGCATGATTAATAACTACAAAATTGCCAAAAATATTTGTCATATCACAACTATGATACCTCCAAAATGTTATTAGAAATTTTAACATTTCACAAATAACTAAATAGAACACACTACTATGTTTTCTACCACTACGTATTTATAAAAATTGCGACTGCAGTTTCGACCTACAAAGCCATTGTCAAGCAGTGAATCAAAAATGACATTTTGTCATTTTTCATTCACTGCTTGACAATGGCTTTGTAAGTCGAAACTGCAGTCGCAATTTTTATAAATGCATAGTGGTAGAGAATATAGTAATGTGTTTTATTTAGTTATTTGTGCAAAATGATTAACTACCACAGAGTAACGGCTCCTTCAATCAATATTTTAACATTGCCTGAAATGCGCTTATTTATCAAAATTTAAAAAAGTACCACAAGGAAAAATTGTTTGCAATTACATTAAGAATCTAAATGTGAAGTTTAGTTTGAGGTTTTCAATGTTTTAGTTTTTTAATTTTTTTCCAAGAATATGTAAAATTTAATTTTTTTAAAATGTTTAGCTTCAGTTGAGTTAACTTGAAATATTTCAATTCAAGAAATATATAAATGTTGCATTTCTTTTTTAAATGTATTTAATTAATAATGACAAAAAAACATTTTTACAAAAAACAAAAGGACAATCGTGACAATTTTCAGTAATTCTGAACCCAAATAATTTCTTGCATTAACAATATTGTGAATTAAAGCTCCGCGCTATCCTGTTGAAACCATAAGACGGCTCTTTCCTCCAAGGACATGTCGTCAATTACTTCAGTAATTTCATTTATAGCAAAGTTCAAATATCTTTCCGAATTTAGATTACGTCGAAAAAGAAATAAAGGCCAATTAGTCTGCCATTAAAAATACCAAACATTAGTTTTAAAAGAGTACTGGACTTTACATTTAATCACAAATCCTGGGTTTTCATTAGCCGACCATCTGTAATTTTGGGAACTTACTACCCCATTGGAGGAAAACGTTACTTCGTCTGTGAATAGAATCTGTGTAGCAAAAAATCGACTTTCTTCTATTTCTCCTTGCATCCAAGCACAAAAAAAGAATCTGTGTAGCAAAAGATTGACTTTCTTCTATTTCTCATTGCATCCAAGCACAAAAAAAGAATCTAATCTCAAAATCGCGTTCTAATAAACTTTGGCTCGTATGGGCGAAATTTAGGTTTCCTCAAAATTTTTCCTACACTACTGGTAGTTCCGCTTGCGACAGTTCTGTCGAAAATTGCGGCAATCAAAGTTTGTTTATGTTCTATTACATCAAGCAAAACATTTTCTGTATGTTCATCAGTTTTACAATTCGTGTGTGACTTTTGTAAAGATTTTCAATTGAGCTGATTGTTTTGAATTTATGGAAAATACGTCCAACTGCTGAATGGGAAACAGACTTTTGGGGATGTTTTTGGTTAAACATATCAGCCGTGCCCCTATTTCTTTTATTATCGCCGTAAATTAATATAATTTTTTTTTTCTTTAGTAAGAATTTTTTAAACGAGCAACAGCAGTAGAAAAATTAGCTTTCATTGTAGACATTAATAAGGCATTGATACGTCAATAGAGCATTTGTTATCAAAACTTACTTGATTTTTGTAAAAATGTGTTCTTGCTATTATCAAATATATTTAAAAAATATATGCAACATTTATGTATTTCTTACATTGAAATGTTTCAAATTATCACAACTGCAAAACAATTTTCTTTTTAATTCAATGTTAGGCACATATTTTTAGAAGAAAATGAGAAAACCTAAAACATTGAAATTTTCAAACCAAACTTACATTTCGACTTATAAGTCGGAATTTTAACATTCTGAGATACAATTCGGAATTTTAACGTAAAATTTCCAGTTATAACTTGGAATTTCAAAGACAGAAATTATTTTATTCTAGGTGTCCCTTCCAGAGCGTCGTATGACTCCCCTAATAAGTTGATTTAAAAATCTTAAAATAAGTTTTTGCAAGTTGTTTATAGACTAACGCAAAGTTGTTTATAGAATAAATATTTTCTCTTCCATCCATATTTTTTTGAAAATTATTTTGGGTTTAAAGGAGTAAATTGGTTTGTTCAGTGTTTTACAATTTTTAGGTTAGATTTAATTTTTGAGACATCTGATCCGATCCGATGATTTTCTACCTTTTAAAATAAGTTATTGTCACAAAACATTTGTTTCTTTTAAAATGATTGCCAAAAAAAAAGTAGAAGAGATTTTTATTGGCAAATTTGGGATCACCTTTAGAGTCACGAAATCTAGAGACGAAAAAAACAACAATGTATCTCATTTGGAACTAAAAATTGGCCGGCGATTGGTGTATTGGTCTATTCATTAAAAAAGAACACGAAAAAATCAGATTTGTTTCAGTTAAAATTATTCGTCTTTTTTATTCTTACCACCTTTCAGCGTCACATATATGTAACATACATTTTGTACCTCCTTATTAAGATCTTATCTCCATTTCTAAACACATGTTAGAATTATGCATACAAACTATTTGTTGAGATAAAATCAATTTGCTTTACATGATATAAAGATATCAAAGCCCTTACAGAAGCATAAATAAAACTGCTTTAGGGTGTGGGCCCTCAGCTTTCATGTACCCTTTACCATAATTTATACGTGCATCCTTAATTTAACGGTACGCTTCATGCATATGACACGACCACGCGTTTATATTTTTACTTTGTATAGGTCAGTGCTGTAGGGATTGATGGCAACCCTAGATAAGGTATAGAAAGCGAAAGTAAAAATTTAAATTAATGGAATTACAGCGGACGTGATAAAGTTATTGGAACAAAAGGGTGGTATATTTTACTGAAAGTTTTTATGGTGCTATAAAGTCTAGCGAGTATAGTTTGCAACCGGGCGTGGTCGGATTCATATTTACGTGGAGAAATGTAGTCAAATCTGTTTTATTTTTGTATACATACTTCTCCAAGGCCTTCGACAGACTTGATGGTGTTCTATTATCAAAGATAGCCACATTTGGTTTACCAGTAAATAATCGCCTTGATTGAATCAGATTCTCCAATCAAATCATATACAAAATACCTAAAATTTCCTCAAGAAATAGCAACCTTATTTATCTTCCCAATGCCAAAGCAAATATTGTTATATCGCTATATCAAATATACCTTAACTATACAAACCTGGAAAGTCGGCTTGATATTCTGAATCAAAAACCTCAGTAACATTCTGCTCTAAAATTATAATAAAATATAGTTTGAATAAAATGTGACAGTCTACGCCTCTCTGGTGATCACTGTGTATGACGCATATATGGATCAATGCAATCCCAATAGTATGCTGTTTTGCATTTCTACCTTTGAAACAAAAATTTTAAATTTCATAGAATATGTATTTGATTAACATTTTGCTTCAAAACATCGCAATCGGCAACTCTCAGTAGAACACCACTTTAAAGTGTCACCTACCCTACGTAATGTTCGTAATTACGTAAAGTTAAATTGATATATCTCCTATTCTTCTTAAAGTTCATTCAAACCTGAGGGATCTTCTTCTTCTTTTAGCGGGGCGCCTGGAGGTCACCACACTCAGGCCTTGTGGCCCATTGTGCTACCGCTAACAAGTTAAGGAGCTCCCCCGTACAGGCCGGATTCCAGTCCAAAGGCTGAAATCCTTCCCGCGGGAGAACTCCTTATTTCCTCCAGCATTGGAAAGCCAGTGCCGAAGTGTTTGTGCCTCAGGTTCATCGGTCCTGGGCAGGAAGTGAGGACGTGGATGGAAGTCCCCTCCTCGTCCTCGCAGAACCTGCAATCGGGGTGGTCAACCACCCCCATTGTGTGTAGGTGTTTCCTAAAAGAGCCATGTCCGGTCAGGAGGCCTGTCACGACTCTAATTTGCTTTCTGCTTAGACGTAGAAATTGCTTTGTTCTTTCCGGCAAGGGCCCTGAGATTAGGAGCTTCGCTTGCCGGAGTCCTGGATAGGAATCTAGGGTAGCCGAGAGCCAGCTCCGGACCGAGCAGAGGTCTCCGAGAGCCCCTTCTGGCCAGGGCGTCCGCCCGCTCGTTACCCTCAATGTTGCTGTGTCCAGGCACCCAGAGAAGCCTGACCCAGTTTGATGAGCCAATTTCGCAGAGGGCCTGTTTAGAGTTTTGGACCAGTTTTGACTTGGTCCGACTCGATGCAAGGACCTTGAGGGCCGCTTGGTTGTCCCTACATATATATGATATATATGTTGTTTCTTAGGTTTTCACGGGTGTTAAATGAAGTGTTGGTGTTCTTCCGGGTGTTTTCCCGTGTAGTTGGTAGGCTCCTGTGGGAGCCACGCTTGTCTGAACGACATTTCGGCGGAATCTCATCTGCCATCCTCAGGTTCTAGCTGGAAGCTGCCTATTGCTGCTGCTGCTGCCGCCGCTACTGCTGCTGCTGCTGCCGGTGCTACTGCTGCTCCTCGTTGCTCGAACTGAACAGTCCAGTTCGAGCAACGAGGAGCAGCAGTAGCACCGGCAGCAGCAGCAATAGGCAGCTTCCAGCTAGAACCTGAGGATGGTAGATGAGATTCCGCCGAAACGTCGTTCAGACAGGCGTGGCTCCCACAGGAGCCTACCGACTACACGGGAAAACACCCGGAAGAACACCAACACTTCATATATATATATATATATATATATATATATATATATATATATATATATATAAGTTTATTGGAGTATTCCTTTCGGATGTTCTCCTGTGCGCAGACCAATATAGCAAAGATCTCGGTCTGGAATACCGTGGCGAATTTGCCCAGGGCATAAGAAAGCTCAGCCCTGGGCCTTTCCCCAAATATACCCGCTCCGGTACTTTCCGCTAGCCTCGATCCGTCTGTGAATCAGACAATATCTGCAGGCCTGAGTATGTCCTCGAGTTGTCTCCAGTCTTCCCTTTTCGGGAAGACTATCTTGAGGGGTTGGAAGGCCCCACGTCGTCACTCCTGGCCTCCAGAAGTGAGTGGGCCCCTATCGCATCAGCTAGGGCCCTTGTGTGACCTGATTGTTCTCCTCCTTTCTTCCACTGACCTCCGCATTCCAGTCTGTAAGCCGCTTTCCGAGCCTCGGCCACAATCAATAGGTGAAGGGGCGCAAGGTCCAGAAGGACCTCCAGAGCTGCTGTGGGGGTCGTGCGTATTGCTCCTGTGACTCCTAAGCAAGTCTTTGGAGCTGTGTTAGCTTCTGTCGTATGTTTGACCTGGTTGCGGCAGGCCACCAGACAACAGAGGCATACGTAATCATTGGTCTAACTATGACAGTATAATACCACATAGCCACCCTGGGGTTTAGCCCCCATGTTTTGAAAAAGGTTCTTCTACATACCCATAGGGTTGTAGTGGCCCTTTGTACTTGTCTCTCTATATGATCTCTCCAGGTCAGCTTAGAGTCCAAGATGACCCCTAGATACTTCACCGTCCTTGAGATCGTTAGAGTAGTGGTGTAGAGTACGGGTTCGACGAAACCGTCTAGGGTTTCCTCCGTCTCCTAGTCTCCACTTCAAAATTTGCTCTTCGTGATGTGTGACTGTGTAATGTGAGTGTGACTCACTGAATACTTTTATTATTAATTATTTTATAATTATACTACCTCGATAATTCATATAATAAAATAATGTTACAGTAATACGAATGGGTTTGGATAAACAGTAAATAAAATCTTGAAATCACGAAGCAGGCACTTCCTAAGTATTAAGTGTGCACGTCGGGTATTTGCTGTTTATGGAGCGACGACAGTCAACTCAAACGTCATCAAATCTATCCAAGCAGTCAGTAAGAGTCCAGGGTCAAGAGCTCAGGCTCAGTTCAGAACAGTACAGGGACTTACATACCATAACAGATCAATGGACCGCAGACCCGGTTCGATCGACATCCTGGATTCAGTCCGACACGTTCCACCTTCGGATTCGTTCACTTGAAACGGGTCTGCTCGGACTGCCCATCTCTACAGCCGATCACAATGGATGCAAATAGGCAAACGGTTGTAGATGTAGATACTACTTTGTGCGTAATTGCTGCTGGAAAATTTGCATGTGCATGTAAATATCTGTTCAGCGGCTCGAACGCAAACCATGTCGGGTTTTAAATTTCGTCCACCCCACTTCCGCTCCTTTTGCTGGCTACGACTATCTTTGCTAATTTCCTGTAAGAGGCCAGTAATCCATCTTTTTTCTGCTTTAATTCTTTCATTTTTGTTTCAAACCTCTGCTGCAATTTGTTCCATGCGTCGTACACAACATTTCTATCTTTGTCCTGTGAATGACGTGGATTCCATATTACTTCATGTTCTTCCAACGCTTCGATAAACTCAACTGTTTTCTCTATGGACCACGTCATAGTTAATAATACCCAATAAAACAATATTTGCGATTCTCTGGAGACTACTCGGGAGAGAGGCTCGCGAAAAGACGATCCTATATGAGCTTTAACAAATCAAGCACGCGCCAGCGTATCAGCGGCTTTGACTCGTCAAACTTTACCGACACCTAGATGGAAGACGTGAGCCACGTCTCCCGGCCACAAGCTATGCCAAGTTGCCTATGTCACACGGCGCTTCGTGGCTCGCCGAGCCAGGCTCGCCTAATCACGCCCCGTGTAACTGCGCCTTAAGAGTACTGAATGAACAACAATTGCACCCGTTACATTACACTGGTCTACAAAAATACAACATTTTCTGCTCCAAGCACTAAACCTATCATTCCTTAAGTATTTTTGTGTGCTGAATCCGAATTTTCAATTTAAAAACTTTTCTACCTCATAGATTTCGAGTAAATCGTGGTTTTTATTACCAAAATATGGTTTTTGACAATGAAAATAGCGATTTGCTCGAAATCTACAAGGGAGAAAATTCATTAAATTGAAAATTCGGACTGAGCACATAAAAATACTTAAGAAATGATAGGTTTAGTATATGGAGCAAAACATTTTATGTAGACCTGTGCACAAGACCTGTGCAGTGTGCACAGATCTACAAAACAAAAACAAAATTGGACATTTCTAACAATTTTGGTGATTAGAAATTGGCTATTTTCTACGTTTACTATTTCAAAGCATTCTCTATGTGCAAAAGAATTTATCAATAAAAATTTGTAAAAGCACGTTGTTTTTTAAACACAAATTACTCGAGAACGGCTTGGTCGAAATGATATAAGAATACTTTTTTATTTCTAATGATCTGACAATTAGTTTTTTACAATAATTTTTAGAAATTTGAGAAGATTAAAAAGTGATGAGGAAGATACTGACAATTGCTTCCTAAAACTACACCTTAAACAGAAGAGAGGATTTGGCTGATACCATGTAAACTAGTGTCCAGATGGCCTAGTCATAGTTTAAAATATGAATTTGATATTTTAAGGGAATTAAAAGATATAACAGAAAAACTGTAATTTATTATCCCCCTTTTTAAGGGGTATATATCTCTTATTATTTATTTACGAAAATAAGTTTATATGAAACACAGCCATTATTTTTAGATGTACTATCAGCAACAGAAATATCGTGAGACAATGTTGAACCACCTTGTATTACATATTATAATAATATAATATTCATCCACAGAAATTTGATTTTCAACTAGACATATTCAAACATAAACACTTTTTGATAAAAGAGTTCGTGGTATAGCGAGTAAGTCTTAAAATAGATGAATGTAATTTTTCTTCTACTTTATTTTATACTGAGGTGTATTTCACCAACTAAGTTAGCATCATATAATTAAAAATGTCTAAAACTAACATTATTTACAAAAAAACTACGAAGAGTATAGTGTTTACTCTAGTTTTATTTCTGTATTAATCTGTTCAAGTCTAATGTGGGCAAAATGTATTGTATTATTCACAAATCGGATTCCCCACAAAATACTGCTTGAACGCTTTAATGTTCTCGAATTGGACAACAGGAGAGTAGCTGCCTTTGTATATTGTATAAAATAGTAAATAATCGCCTTGATTGCATCAGACTCTCCAATCAAATCATATACAAAATACCTAGAATTTCCTCAAGAAATAGCAACCTTATTTATCTTCCCAATGCCAAAGCAAATATTGTTATGTCATTGCCGCTATATCAAATGTCCCTTAACTACACAAACCTGGAAAATCGGCTTGATATCCTGAATCAAAAACCTCAGTAACATTCTGCTCTAAAATTATATTGTTGCTATATTAATCTGTTCAAGTCTAATGTGGGCAAAATATTTTGTGATATGAAAGTAAATTAATAATCTAGAGCAAATTTTCAAAATATTAAGAGTCATTCCCACATAATACGATATTATGCATGTAAAATGAACATTTACACTTCACTTTCGCTTTTGTTTCAACTTACAATTCTCCGTACTGGAAGAAAGTCATAATGAATGACATTACAACCGGGCGCGATCTTTTGAAATTTCAACAATTTTCTGAATCAACACGAAACATCTATTTTCCTTTTCTGCAATGAGATTGCACATTTACATACGTAATCCCTAGTAACTTTAAAATATTCGTACAATTTTAAGAATGTGGGGATTTCTAATTTCATTTTCGCATAACAAATTCGATTATAAATTCGCTTTGATTCAAGTCGTTCTTATAGTTGTTATACGAGGGAACTGAAATAGCAAATCTAGAATTCGTTACATGTAATCAGTAAATTACTTGCATAAAGTGGCGGAAATTTAAGTCCAACATTAAACTACTCGAGCTTAATTCCGTTATGGGAGGACATGTTTCGCATATTAGGAAAATTCCAACATTTTTAATTGTCACATGCCCGTAAAAACAAGTTTTCATTATTTTATGTGATGCATTTTTAATGTTTTAGTTAATTGAAATTATACAGAGTGTTTAATAAAGCTATGCCGATCCTGCCGACCAAACATACCTACCTAGTTGAAAAATGCAACGTTTTTTCATAACGCCAATTTTGTACTTTTTTAAAATCGGTATTACGTATATAAATATTACATACTTAGTTTAACTTTTGAAATATTGGATTGTTTATCCGAAAGAAATAAACAAAAACAAATTTTTTATCAGAAAAACATCGTGATGAGAATTTAACGCATCGAATTTCAAAGTGTTATTAAAAGACATCAATCAAAAGGCAATTATTTTGATAATTTCTCCATTATATCCTCTTTATGTGGTATTATCATACATACCATCAAGGTTAACGAGTTACTAAAAAGCCAAAAGAACATCAATCGGTAATAATTTTTCATTTAATCTACATAATTCTAAAGTGAAATTTTTTGAGCATAATTTATACCTCCCTCTTCAACCCCATTGGAGTGACATCTACCCCATTAAAATTTTTAAATGGATCGAAGGTGAGTGTGATAGCTCATTTGAAAGTGTTTTTTATTCCCTATCCAGCAATATAAGATTTATTGAACTTATTTAAATTTTTTATTGAAAAATATTACAGGTTTAATGCTACTAAGTAAACAAAAGGACATGAAACAGTTTAAATGAAATGTTCAGACTGGCCGCCCGTTGCTTCTTGACAATAATGGAGGCGTTGCTGAAATTCTTCTAAAATATATTGTATCGTTTTCGGGGTGAGTACTTCCAAAAAATCGGCAGCTACTGGAAGCGGTTGCCACCTCCCCACACAAACATTTGAAATTGAATGCGATAGTATAGAGTAAAGCTGAATTGCTGCTGTATAGTTGTTGAAACTAGACTGTAGTCGGTCGGGTGCTGCAAAGATTTTGTACGCGCGCGCGTCATCACGGGTGATGGGTATCCGACACAATTAGAGATGAGTTGTTATTTAACAACCTGTTATTTTACAACTGTTATTTGTAAGCAGCATTAACAGACTATTATTTCTGTTTGAAAATAACAGGTGAGAAAATAACAGATAAAAAACACGATGTAGTAAAAATGTTCTTGCTGACTGCTGTTAAACTGTTATTCAGCAGCAACATGAAATGAAATCGCAACGCATCCGTGTAGACTTATGTGTTTAAATAAATATTGCCATTGCATGCGCTATGTCGGGCGTGTTCTGTTATTTATTTTGTTGGTGGTAGGAGATCGGCGAGTCAAATTGTTATTTAATTCAGTATTAATCACGAGTCGTGGGTTTATATAGCATAGAGAAATCACAAAAATTTAATTTTTATTAGGTAGTACGCGAGTATATCTATATGATTATGATATTCATTTTATAAAGAAATTATATATAGGTATATATATATATATATATATATATATATATATATATATATATATATATATATATATATATATATATAATTTTTTTTTTTTTATTATAAGTAAGGGCCACCCTAATATATATATATATATATATATATATATATATATATATATATATATATATATATATATATATATATATACATATCTATATGTATCTGTGCTGGTATTTATTTATTAATTTAACATTACATAATAATAAAGGTTACGGCTTAAAAATTGATTTATGTAAATAAAATTATTTATATTTTTTTATATGTATGAACGTAAAAAAATCAATTAATACGTGTCAAAAGCATCTTATCTAAGATATCTTACTATTATTACTTTACAAGGCGACGATGCCCATCGGCCAGCGGCAGCAGAATAATGTATAAAATAACATCTCTGCAATAAAACATTAGCAAACTGCACACTGCGCGCTGTGATACACGAATGTCAGTACTTCTCAGCGAACTGTTATTTTTAAACTGTTATTTTAGACTGTTATTTGAAAATAACAGAAGCAGTTTAAACCTGTTATTAAAAAACAATAGGTTTTACCCATCACTAGGCACAATGGCTCGGCTCCTCGCACTCAGAAGCGTCTAGGTACATGAACGCAGAGTAGATTTAAATTAGAGGAGCGAATTCGAGACTCTATCGTGCCGTTTTTTTTTTCTGGCGTAGAACCAGGTCAAACATGGTAGGTTTTGTTAAGCATGTCACTGGGCATATGAAATCGTATTTCACGACATTTTTTCGTGGTCTGGACCTTTTTAAATTAAAAAAAAGGAAAATATTGTATTTTATATAAAATGTGTTTTTTTTTGTTTCCACCGTCATATCTTCAAAACTAATGTTGCTATCGACGTTGTTTTTTTTTTCAATTAAAGTACACACAATAGCGCTTTTAACTGTACTAATGGTTTTTACACAGTTCACATTTTTATTTCCTTAAAAATTAGGAAAACTAGATATTTGAATTTTACGTATTGCAATTTTCACCAATCGATAAACTTTTTTATTTTTGAAAATTTTTATACAAATACAGTGAAGCAAATGTAGCCCAAACATTAGAAACGTTTTTGATATAATTATTTTTTTCCCAATGTGTATCGTTTGGCAACAGCGATTTTTTTTAAAGCGCGCTAAATTAGTCATATGTATTATTGCGGCTCACAATCTAGGTACGTACACCGCGTATGGAAGGTTGGATAAGATGCGTCTAACTAATATACTATTCAAATGTATTGACCCCTCACCTTAACTGCGAATATCTCAAAAACGGAGGAACGGAAAAAATTGAAAAAATGATGTGTATTGTAAATCATTCGCTGAAATTTGAATAATGTACATTGGACAGTTTTGAAGTGCTGCTAAGTTATATTGAAAAATGTCCTACTTTTTAAGGAAATTTTGACAATACCAGTTTTAAATTCATTATATATTTGAAAATATGCCTGCTATATTTATCAAGGTATTTACAAAAATTTTGATAAAATAGTTAATTATATAAAATGTAAGCATTTTCAGATAAAAAGAATTGGTATATATCAAATATTAATTTAGTTATCAAGTGCAATAGATAATATTATTGCCCGCGTTCTGCAATATTATCTATTGCACTTGATAACTAAATTAATATTTAATATATACCAATTGTTTTTTCTGAAAATCCTTACATTTTATATGATTAACTATTTTATTAAAAATCTTTTAAATACCTTGATAAATAGCCGAATAAACATGAGGTCACGTTTTTGCCAAATTTTAGAATAAAAAATTATGAAAGAATTTCCTCGTACAAAAAATGCCGTGCTTTATCGGTATCTAAAATATTATTTATATAGTAGGCATATTTTTCAAGATATAATGAATTTAAAACTGGTATGGTCAAAATTTCCTTAAAATGTAGGGCATTTTTCAATATAACTTAGCAGAATCTCAAAATCGTCCAATGTACATTATTCAAACTTCAGTGAATAATTTACAATAGACACATAATGAACATATATTTTTTCAATTCTTTTCTGGTCCGCTGTTTTTGAGATATTCGCGGTTAAAATGAGGGGTCAATACATTTGAATCGTATATTAGTAGTTTGCGGGATTTAGAGTATACGTATAAATACTTTTAAATGAATGCGATGCTGTAGAATATTCGCAATTTAGTTTTCTAAAATAATGGAGTGCATTATTTGTAAGAAAATTGCGCGGGATGATGACAAATCTGTAGTACCAAGATCTAGGATACAAGGTTTGTTGTCACTAATATCTAGTGCTGAAAAAAGACGACATCGCGGAAATATTGTGTCAGAAAATTTTAAATGACGAAATTTAACTAAAATATCATATAGACTGTCGTATAGGTAGACAAGTTTTGAAAACATGAACGTTTTTTGCAATCATACAGTGCCGCCGCGCCGCGCCGATTTGCAACAGATGCTGCACAGTACTTAATCGAATACGAAATATTAATAATAGATGAAGGATTTAAATTAATAGAAAAAGTAGTTTCACTACATAAACGTCATTCAGAAATGAACAAAAATCTATTTAGCAAACAGGAAGATACCAGGATGGTTTTGCATACAATGTACGAAACTAAATTTAGCAAACAAATATTGGTGAAGTCAGTTGATATAGATGTATTAATTTTACTTACTCTCTTTTTTTCGGACTCCGACTTAAATGGAACTAATTTATTTATGCAACTTGGACACGGCACTAGTAGACAATTTTTGTCAATATGGAAGGTAGTGCAAAGTTTATGAACTACAGTTTGTTCTTGTCTTCATTGTTTTACTGGTTGCGACACCACTAATGGTTTTTTTTAAATATTTAAAAAATCTACGTTTGATGTTCTTAAAGAATATTGTTGTTTTTCAAAAATTATCGGAACTGCCATTGCTGTCTAAAGACGAAGCTTTAAAAATCTTTACAAAATTGTCTAATACTGTACAAAAACAAAAGTAAAGAAATTCAGATATTAAACGACTTAAGGATCAAATTAGCAACAACAACAAACGGAGCTTCCTTCAACTGAAGGCACCTTTTACCACCCCTTCTTAAGGTAAACATATATATTGAAATAATAGATTTCCTATCATATACATTTAGTTAACTATTGCAGGTTTGTGTACCAACTTAGAATATCGTACAGAAGCAATATGCCAACTACACTTATAAATGCACATGGTTCAGGACGGAATTTAAGGGACGATGTTTGGATAATATTTTCATTAAGTATTTATTGTTCAGATAAAAATTGTGAAAATCGAAAGTATGGTTGTGTTAAAGGTGGCCTACGTAACTAAATACTCATTTGTCAATAGAAAAATAGTTGCAAAAAATAAAGTTGTTTTATTCCTGCGTCTTGGTTTAATTCAATCAAAAATGTGTAATAACCTACTCATTAGGTAGGTACTTACTTTATAACAATGATTTATATTTACCTGCTTTTAAATATTTTTTACCTTAAAACAACAAAAGGTAGGTTTATACCTTAGGTTCGTACCTATTTTGGAGCTGGTTAATAAAAGCCCGATGAGTACACATGAACCCAACAACAGTAGTCCGCAGGCGGTAAGCAGTATAATGAGAGCCGGGCGCGCAAAAATATGTTTTAGCTCGTATTAAAAAAATCGCTGACTGCATACTATAACCTGCACATAAAAAATTATGATTCTAAAAACTTTTTTCATATATTGGCTTCAATTGGTTCACAGCATGTATATACATATTTTTATAAATAAAAATTTTTCTCGATTGCTGAAAAATACGTTCACGAAAATAACAACTTTAAGTTTGCTATTATTTTAACAATTAAAAAATGTATGCAATGCAGGTTTTCACGGCCGTTGTCCAATGAAGTAGTTTCTTCCGGGTTTTGCCGCGGGCGTCGAACTTGACTTGAGGTTTCGCTGATCATGCTGTCAGCTTCTTCAGAAGGGTTCCAAAGACTGAAGTTGTTGAGTTCGGCTCCTCGTTATATACCTGGGCGCTGCTACGCTTGGTTGCACATTCGTCGTGCTCCGTTGAACGTGACCGATTACATTACTGGTACTTGGCAAAGCTAGTTTCCATGTATTGCTTAGTCGATACCCATCTTCTCTGTTGAAATTGTTCTTATTTTTCATAATTTCCAGTGATTCCCTAATAATTCTTGGGTAATAACGTGCACTTCTGTCCAATATCCTGACGTTCTCGTATTTGATCTTATGGTTCTTGGTTACCGCTTTTCATTTCTTTTTGGGGAGCTCTATATGAAATGTACATGTAGCTTCTATCTTAAAATGAGTACGCTACAGTTCTCATTATGATGAACATGTTCTGCTACAGCCGACTTATCTGTGTATCCGAGTCAGTATATCTCTGATGTTCTTTGATTCTGCACTGGATACTTCGCCCTGTTTGTCCGATGTAACTTTTTCCGCATGTACAATCCAACTGGTAAACACCTTTCGCCAACAGTTTAGGGATGGGGTCCTTGTTTGAGGGAAGCAACTGTTGTATTTTCTTCACTGTTCGAAAACGTACACCTATTTTCTTTTTCGATAGAATTCTTCTTAGCCTATCCGTGACTCCGGCGACGAATGGTAAGCACGCATATATTGTAGGTTGTTCCTTTTCTTCAGTTATTGTTCTTCTCTGTCTATTAATAATTCGTTGCATATCTCTTTGGTTGCAACCATTCTTTTTCTAGTGCTTGTTGCACGTTTTTAAGTTCCTCGGGTTTGCTCTTTTCGTCACATATTGTTGAAGCTCTGTGGAACAAAGTTCTTATCAACGACCTCTTTTGTTGTGGATGGTGGTGTGATGTAGCATGCAGGTAACGATCAGTATGCATTTTCTTCCTATAAACTCCATGGGCCAGTTTACCATTGCTTGAACGGTTCACCAATACATCTAAGAAAGGCAAACCTCCCTCTTGTTCGATTTCCATCGTAAACTTGATGTTTGGATGACGATTGTCTAAATGATCGAAGAAGATACTCAACGACGATTCACCATGGGGCTATATAATGAAAGTGTCGTCTACGTAGCGTAACCAACATTTCGGTTTCTTCTCACTGTAGCGTATAGCTGCTTCTTCAAATTCTTCCATGAATATGTTGGCGATGACTGGTGAAAGTGGTGATCCCATAGCTGCTCCATACTTCTGCTCGTAGAAATCGCCATCCCACAGAAAATAGGTCGCCGATAGGCACACGCGGACCAGATCCGGGATGTCTTCTCTTAGTCCTTTGGGTATAAGTTTACGCCGTATCAGGTCAACTGTTTCATCAATTGGTACGTTCGTGAACAGAGATTCTACGTCGAAGCTAACCATGATGTCATTATTCGTTACTTCTAAACCTTCTAGAATTCCCACGAAGTGTCCTGAGTTCTTCACGTAGCTACTTGTCTTGCCTACATAGGGTTGCAGTATATTAGCGACATATCTAGCCAATTCATAGGTTGCTGATCCACATGTGCTGACAATAGGTCTCAAAAGATTTCCAGGTTTGTGAATTTTCGGTAGTCCGTATAATCGTGGTGGAATGGATTCACTCGGAAGCAGGCGACGGTGTTCTTCTATTGGGATCAACGATTTCGTAATAGCTGCTCTCGTTTGCTTTTCGATTCTTGGGGTGGGATCCTTCTTAAGCTTTGTATAGTATTCTGGCGTCAATAAAGAGTTCAATTTATCTTGATATTCTTCCTTCCTCATCACGACTGTTGCGTTACCTTTATCTGCTTTTAAGACGATGATGTCTGGGCTGTTACGAATCTCTCCAAGTGCCTTCTCCTCCTCTCTCGTGATGTTCCTCCTGGGTGGTTTAGATTTCCTCTGTATACGTGCCGTCTCATGTCTTACTTCCTCTGCTTCCTCAACAGCCAATCCTCTAATGGCGTTTTCCACTTCGGCGAAAATGTCTTCTTTGGGTACTTTATTCGGTGCTACAGCAAAGTTCATGCCTTTCGCTAACACAGACGTCCATTCCTCTGGTAGTGGTTGGTCTGTTAGATTTACTACGGTTTTCTTGACGTCCAGTTCTGGTTTATTGGGCGTTATTCTCTTTTCTTGCAGTTTCTCAAACTTCTTGGTCTGCTTCTTCGTTGTCCTTTCTTGTTGAAGTTCTGCTTGCTCGTAGGTAATACGGTCGACTAACCTCCACAGATCCTCGTTTAGAGTGGCCGATAACTCCAGATGTAAGTTGTATAGTTCCAAGGACACTGTGTGTAGTTGATGATAAGTGTACCTCACTCTTTCTCTGGTCAATGCTTGTTCTGTTCTGCCGATTATCCTTGGGGCGGCGGGTGTTTGTAGATGGTGTCTAATCTTGATGAAAGTCGGCGTAACCTCCTTGTCTCTGCAGCGTCGTAGGAATGCTAACGATGATAGTAGTCTGCTCTTCTTCCTCCTCAACTTCTCCAATCTCCTGGTTTTTAAGTAGATATCCTCCCCGTAGAGGTGTCCAATAGTGCAATGCAGGTTTTCACGGCCGTTGTCCAATGTAGTAGTTACTTCCGGGTTTTGCCGCGGTCGTCGAACTTGACTTGACGTTTCGCTGATCATGCTGTCAGCTTCAGATAAGCCAGATAAGTCGACTGTAGCAGAACATGTTCATCATAATGAGAACCATAAGATCAAATACGAGAACATCCACAGAATCATCCCCTTCACACATAACTAATAACCTCAACACCTTAAATCCCCCCACAACAAACACTCCTATAACAACTACCCCTGCACCAGAAACCCCGTCACCAATGACAATTCAACTTGATAGGCTCCTAGAACTATCCAAGAAATGTAACTTTTCAGACACACCACAAACATCCTACCCCCATTCTCCCGTAACACCTACTACACCCTCCACCCCAGATGAAATAATTCATACAACAAAAAAGAGAAAAAAAACACACAGAGTAAAATTTACTGAAAAGAGCACCACTCCAAACAAAAATCAAACCATCGCTCCCACAACCGCCCCCATCGCTCCCCCCGCTACCACCCCCGCCACCCCCACGATTATTCCAACCAGTCCCACTACTATTTCTGTCGCTCCCTCTACAACGACTAACACCTCCCTATCTAACAAAAATACCACTACTTCCCCTAACAGAGAAAACACTCCTGTAATATCTATATACACCAACAATCACAACAAGATTATGCAATTAATTAACTCTCACACCAGACAAAATCCAATATATAGATACAACTCGAGATCGTTATCCTGTTATCCAAAATCTAAGCCGGATTTTACCATAATATTAGATCTATTAAAAAGAAACGATGTGGAATTCCACTCATTCTACTCATTACAAGACAGGCCGGTTAAGCTTGCTGTAAAATACATACCACCCGATATAGACACAGAAAGTATAAGATCCGACTTAGAGTCCCTAAACATAACACCAATAAGCATCTCCAGAATCACCACGACCCGCAATGGCACCAAAATAGTCACCTCCATTATAATATTAACCATCCCTAGGGAACAGACGGGCGCGGCGCGCTCCCTGACTGAACTCTGCTCGTGCAGGGTAAACGTCGAGGATTACGTCTGCCCGGCTGTGTCCCAGTGTCACCGCTGCCAGAAGTTCGGGCACTCCTCGCAGCTGTGCAACCGCATCCCACACTGCGTGAGATGCGGTCTTACACACCCGGGTGCAATCTGCAACACAGGTGCGTGCAAATGCGCCAACTGTGGGGCAGCGCACCCTGTTAGCTACAGGGGATGTCCGGCCTACAAAACAGCGATGGCTAGGCGACTAACTCATAACAAGCACACCAACGTGCGTCCATCCGCACACGACCAAACTAGATACACCCCCAATAACATCAATAACATCAATTTTCCTCCACTTACAACCAATCCCACAAACAACAATCAACCCCCCACATGGCCACATAACCAAAACCAGCGAACCCCTGAAGATACACATAATACAGAAGACATAACCAACCCCCTACGGGAAATACTTAACCTACTCAGACAATTCAACCTTAAGAAAATATTTACAATAATTGGACAGACCATTCATAGAGTAAAAAACACAAATGATATACTCGATAAAATCCTAATAACCATCGAATCACTCATCCAATTATTCACCACATAATCCCAGCCACTGTATAACCTCCGTAACCCACACATTACCACAAAAAAAAACACCCAACCCAACACTACCAGCATGCTCACACTGAACACCAACAATAAGCAGACACGTGTGCCAACTACTTAGTATTCATCATCCACTGTAACACTATAAATCAACAACAAACCATTATTCAACTCAGCATCAACACTCACAACACATAACAATTAAACACAAAATGTCAAGCATTAATATACTTCATACCAACAGGCAGTCCAGCTCGCAGAAGAGCAAGTTCAAGATCTACAATGATATCAACCTACGGCAAGCGCCAAAGAGGCGGACGCCGAGTGTAACCCTCTTGAGGGACACATACTGAAGTACCACAACTTCAGTCTTTGGAACCCTTCTGAAGAAGCTGACAGCATGATCAGCGAAACGTCAAGTCAAGTTCGACGACCGCGGCAAAACCCGGAAGAAACTACTTCATTAAAAAATATATATTTTAAAATCACATTGTACATAGTTAGAAGCGTTATTGTGTCTACTTTAATTTAAGAAAAAAACCATTTCCATAGCACAATTATTTTTAAAGATATAACGGTGGGGACGTTAAAAAACATGTTTCATGGAAAAATCACTTTTTTATAGTTTTTTCGAAATAAAAAAAGTTCCTGACCACCAGAAAATGTCGTGAAAAGTGGTTTCATCTACACGATCACCTAATTAAAGAATCGCACCAAGACTGGTTTGGTTCTACGCCAGTTTTTTTTTTCTCGGAAACTAAGCGACTTTGCTTCCCAATTTTACTCGTCTAAATACAGAGTTTTCACTGATGACGTTTCATGGCTTAATTCTCTGTCTCTCTCTCCTCCACTCTGGGCAGGTACTGATTTAGAAATGATCTGCGCATCATATCAATCAGTGTTTGCTTGAACGTCGAACGTCGTGATTAGGCTCTGAGACATTTCATAATTTCAACATTTTTTCATAATATTTTTCTATGTTGGATTGTTTTCATACGTTTACAATAGTGTTTTTTAATTAGGTGACTGTTTTCTAAAGTAATGAATATCATATTATTCAGGTTCCCTAAGGATAATGAGAGGTAAAAAGAAATTAATAATTAAATAAAAGCATAAGTATACCTAATTATATATTTTTATAAGAAGTTTAGCTGGGCAAAGAATTATATGGACGTGGACATATAATAAAATCCCCCACTCGTATATGTGCAAGGTGTGCAGCTTGCATTTCGGTGGAGAGATGTTTTCAGATCCTTTGAAAAACAAGTTAAATGAACATTATATGGGTACCTATACCATCAATTTTCAAGTCTGTCATAGATTCAGGTAAGACTATCATAAATTAACTTACAAGTCTGTAATCAACTATTAAATACTTTACACAAAAGACCATTAATAATTTAAGAAAAGTTTCGAAATTCATTAGGTACCTACCTGCTTCATTTTCATTATTTATTATTTAATGTTTAGTAGGGACATAAATGGCTAAAATTTTGTTTAAATGCATAGATGTAGTTCAATTTAACTTTATTAAAACAACCAAGTTGTTAAAAATGTATAAACAAATAAATATTTTAGTAAGGTTATAATCGGTTAAGTAGGTATATTAAATTAAATGTGTTTTTTTTTTGTTTAAATTATTTTTCATATTGCATGTAAATCATAGATGTGCTTTAGCAGCATTGATAAAGCATATTTATTACCACCCACTTGGTGACTACTACCGTAGAACAACCGGTATCGAGTTCAAGTACTGATTCTCTTGATGAGTCATTAATTTCCTCCTTTTAGTATGTTATATTTTCGTTTCTAAAGAGTTCAAAATGTATACTGAAAGTTATTTGGTATTTTATGATTTTGTTTTAATTTGAAATTTATCCTTAAATATGAAGAGCAATAAATAAAAGATGAATATCTTAAAAAGTCCTTTTTAATTTCCTATCAGAAAAGAAAAAGGTATGCCTTATTTGATCCGTACATTTGTTTGTATGTTTCTTTGTTTATGCACATTACTCTAACTATGCCTTAACTGGTTTCGATATGATTCATATTTCAACGTTAGGTTATGTTATATCCACCATTTTTTATTGTTCTTGTATACATATTATATATGAAATAAAGTGGGCTATGCAAGGAAAATTAAAATGCTTTATATGACGTATACAGTGTATCATAATATAAATTCATTTTTTTTTTGTTATTTTAGTTTGTGGATATGACTCAAATTTTTCTCGTGTATATCCAACGTACACCGTTCACTTCAGGATAAATATTAGAAATAAAAAACGAAATAGTCATAATATTTTTTTGACCAATTATGTACAACAGAAACTATTTATTTTCAGATACATCTGCTCAGACCCAGACTGCAACGTCTTTTTTACTTCCTATTCCCCATGGAAAACTAAATTTATGGAAGAAGTCATAAAACTGAAAAGAAAATTATTTCATCAGGAACGTCAGTCGAAAAGGAGAAAAATGGAAAAAGATGGATTTATTCAATTTTGTGAAGATCACTTTTCGAAATAACATGTGATAACATAAAAAAATGGCACCTGTTGCCACACACACACACACAATCACACACCATCACACACACACACACACACACGAAAATTTGTTCTTCCGAGACATCCGAGACTGTCTTCTGTAACTTATTAGTCTATTTTGCAGTAACACTGGCAAGAATTATAAAAATATCTATTTACTTTACCATTATTTATGAAAACTATTGTAATAACTTTTATTTTGAATATTTATCGAGATATCTAAATATTTTTGTTGATCTGTTTTTTTTATATTTCATTTACAATCAATGTACTCTGTATATACCCACGTTCAGTGTGTTATATTGTTAACAATTGTATGCTCTTTATGTATTTCTATAAATATATATTTTTCTACTTCTGAGTGTTAATTTTAAAAATCAAACAGATAGTTTATTCCTAGTTAATATTAGAAAGTATTAATATGAAAATGTTGAAAACAAACTATTGCTAGGAAGATTTTCAGAAACTTTACTCACAAAACATAATTCTATGCATCTTTTGAACAATTAGAAGCATTTATGTACAAATTTTCAACCATCAATTTTGTCTTAAACTACATTTTTTACGATAAACTGGAATAAAAAGAAATACAACTTTTAATATTTTGTTATATTTTAGTATGATCGCTTATCCTCGTAAAGAAATGTTTAATTTTCGGTTGGATGAAAGTTTTTCAATTTCATATATTATCTTGTGGATTTTCTATGAAATATTTTTAAAATTCTAAATAATTCAGTAGAGTTCGGTTCATTTTGGTTAGGAATACATGTAAGTACAATAAAAAGGGAAAGTAATTTGTTAACGTGAATGTTACAAAATTATGATTGATTAGAATTTATTTAACAACATTTATTTATCATATTCATAATATAACATGGAAATAAATACCACCCCTGCCTAAAGTAGCTCTTGAGCTGAAGCCAACGCTGTCTATCGCAAGGAACATTTCTGCGCATAATCTGGGCAGGTATACGTCACACGACAAAAAATGAAACTGTGAACATAGGGAATAGCATTTAGTGAAAACTCTGTATTACTCTGTGACATGAGGTCTCGAGCTTCGAGCGTGCGCAAAACGTGATATCATTTGTGTATTATTTGCCTCTATAATTCGTCAGACTATTCCTTGCCCTTAGTGTTCGTCGGTAGCCGTACGGTTGGCGTAGTGGTGATGTTCTTGCTTACGATGCGAATGGCCCCGGGTTCGAACTGCTGCGCCCTTTTTTTCTTTAATTTTGTAATGATTAATATATTTTTTCCCAAATTCTTTTCTATAATTTCTTTAGGTTAGGTTAGTAGGTTTTTATTTTGTTTGAAATAATTTCATTCTTTCGTGTGCTATCTTTAGGTTAGGTCAGTAGGTTTTTTTCTGATATCTAATTGTTAATAATTATTAGAGCTGCAGGCAGTATTAGTGTCACAGACAAAGAAGGTAATGCACATGCTCGAAGCTCGAGGCCTCGGTGTACCTAGATGCTTGTCTCGCACTCTGCAGGACGAAAAGCGATCTTATGCTTTGCATTTGCTTTGTTTTTTAATTTCTTTCACGAAAACAAGATCGAAAAAGCGCAAGTGTGATGTATTGTTGAAATCGTAGTTTTAACTGCTTTTCAATAGTTCAATTACAAATTGTAATAATAAGATAAACAACTTGTTGTGCCAAAACGGCACTAAACGTAATCCGATCTCAACCAAAACCTTTCAGATGTTCTAGAGCACTAAAGAAACTCGCGTGCAAAGCTTCAGTGAAATCCGGTTAGTAGTTTCGCCGCTATCGTGCTAACACACACAGACATTTCTCAAAAAACACTCTTTTGGGTTCCTGAGACCTCAAAATGTAAAGATTTGATGTTATCTCTTACGAGCCTCTCAATCAGGTTTTTTCTAAGAGGTGGATCGGTGACGCGGTGAAATTGAGTAGCCTGCCCATTCTCCCGATTTAACTTGGTAAGAAATTAATCAAATCACCACGGAAACGATACAAATTTTTTTAGAAGAATTTCAGCAGTGGCACCATTATTGTCAAGAAGCAACAGGCGCCCAGTCTGAACATTTGATTTAAACTGTTTCATTTCTTTTGTTTACTTAGTAACATTAAAAATGTAATATTTTTCAATAAAAAAAATACAAGAAATTCAAAAAATTATACTGCTACTACTAGAGAATTAAAAACCTTTTCAAATGAGCTATCACACGCACCCTCGTTTCATTAAAATTTTTTAAAGGGGTAGCCGTCCCTCCAAGAAGGTTGAAGGGGCAGGTATAAAATTATACTGAAAAAGTTTCATTTTAGAATTAAAAGTTGAGTCCCCTGTAGTACAAACTGGTTGGACCAATATAGGATTCACATATTGGGCCAATATACAGAACGTCAGATTTTTGCAATAAATGTCCAATATTGCAATCACATATTGGTGTAATTTTATATACCAACATAGATGCCATATTGAATCCCAACATTGGTGCTATATTGGACACCAACATTGGTGTTATATAAGATAGAATAGAATAACAATATAGGTGCCATATTGGATAGCAATATTGGCATTATATTGGATACCAGCATTGGAAGCAAATTGGGTACCAGCATTGGCGCCCCATTGCTACACAATTTTTAAAATAAGTATATAGAGTTTGCCGAAATTCTCACATTTCCCATTAGACACTGATGCTACATGCAAAAATAGTAAGAAAATTTCCTCTGTCTAAAAATATTTCCTATGGAAGTTGCAATCCTCAGAGGGTGACGCCTAAGTATAGGTTTTTATTGTTTTTATTGGGACTACTTTTTGAGACATGGTTCACTGTTTTGCATTATTAAGGCTTATTTCGTTTAAACTACTTTCCCTTGAAAACGGAAAGTCATGCATCTAATTATATAGATAACCTTCTCTATGTATTATCCTGGGAATCATAATTAAGTCTTAAACAATTAAAAATGTAAACCCGAAAAAAAGATAACTATCCCTCGTTTCTCCTCCTATGAATAAAATAAATTTTGGTTCATATTGTTCAACAATAAACCTTTATAATGTAAAATCGTTAGGTGCCATCCTCAGAAAGACTGCTCCATTAAGCATTTTCGAACACATGTTTATAGGAAGTTCTCTTACTACTATTGCATGTAGAGTCAGAACCTAAAGGGGGATGCAGAAATTTCAGGACAACCTGATAGTATGAATTTTGGCAATTCAATATGACCCAATAATGTTATACAGCTGAACTAATACGAATTTCAGTTGTTCAATATTTTGCTGACGTGAAGGCCTATTTGTAAGTCGAATTTTAAAAAATGAAGCAGTTCTCACTTGCATTTGCTCAATCATCCCTCTGGAATTGCTTACGAAATTTCTATGAATTTTTTTGTAAACAGTGGAGCCTACTTGGGCGGTAGTTCCATATTTATTTAAAAAAAATTGGAAAACATTTCTTCGATTCGAGAATTTGAATTTCGTTGGAATTACATTCAAGTTGGTAGTTAAGAATATTCAGAGTAGCTGACGAAAGTTCAAAATTTTAAGTGTCAAGCCGAAAATAGTTGCCATAGTTCCGACATTTTGAACAATGTTAGAAATGATCGAATTTTTGCCCCTCTAATAAAAGTTAAATGATAGTACAAAATATTTATTTTGGTCCTAAAATAAAAAATACTTATTTAGCGGAAAGCTATCGGGAACATTTTCTAAATGTGCTATTATGTAATATAAATGTAACATTATTATAAATTGCTCATAAGTCACATCTACTTAGTATTTATTCAACTTCATTTCAAGAATATGAAATTAGTTGGTTTCTGAGCATTTTAACAGATTTTAATGCAATCATTTTTTCTACTCCTCCTTTTCATGGTTTAATTTTTTTATAATTCGTAAGTACTGCAAGACTACGGTAACCGTGGTGCCACCTATTCATGATCGTTTCTTGTTGAACTCGATGAAATAAGTTAAAAATAAAGAATAACATTTTTTGATGTCTCGCTTAGTTTTCGAGATATCGAATTTCAAAAGTGTAAAATGACATTTTTTGAAAGGCCTGTAAGTGACATTAATAACTCCGAAAAAGGTATGGGGTATAGTATTTACGAATTATAAAATAAATAAATAAAACTGAACAAAAACTAAAAAAAAACAACAAAAACATTTATAAATACATTTGTAATAATGTTACACTTATATTACCTACATAATAGCACATTTCGAAAACGTTCCCGACTGTTTTCCGCTAAATCAGTATTTCTTACAGTAATTTTAGGACCAAAATAAATATTTTATACTATCATTTAACTTTTATCAGTGAGGCAAACATTCAATCATTTTTAACATTGTTTAAAAACTACAGATTTGTTCTTCTACTTTGTAGAACCTACATAAGAGCTGGCGATTTGACATATTAAAATATTAAAACGGAAAAGTTACAGAATGATGTTCCAACGATTTTTCATCCGAAAAATCGATAATCATTGATATTAAAGGATATTAATATTAAATTTGGTTTGCTAATGTTGGAAAAGTATTGGCTCAATATTGCTACAATTTTTATTTATAAAAGGATTAGGTACCTATGATGTTGGAAAAATATTGGCCCAATATTGCTACAATTTATATTTATAGAAGGATTAGGTGCCTAAACGCTTCAACATTTGAAGTAATGTATATTACAATGGTAAATATCTTAATGCCTTAATATAGTTAACTTGCAAATATTCCTGAACATTATATATCCCTGGTACAACAATTTCTATTGAACAGAACACAAGAGGCGACAAACACAGGAAGCGTTTGTAAACATGAGGAAAATTACCTGAAATAATGTGCCACTTGCTACCATTCACTACTTGAATAGGATCATGAGACTGCGCTTTTCACAAACTGTACGCCATTCTTATTAGAAAATTGACGAGCACCATAACGCATTTGTAATATGGTCGAGAAAATCGCACACTACCGTTTCTAAATTTGTTACGCGCGGCAAATTTAAAATAAAAAATAGACAGAATTTGTACTAATACATGTAAATTAATTTCATATTAAGATAAATATTATTGGAAAAAAGTGAGTAAAGTGTCGCCGTGAATAGACGTATTTTTTAAGATGCTCTCTTAAAAGCGGTAAAAACCCCGTTAAACTCAAAAAAATTTCAGACACCGATAGATTAAGAAATTCTGCGTGAAATGAAGCTGCTCAATAGAAAACAAAGATCATATGGAATTAATAATTACAAGGTTTTCTAATAATATTAAATCAAATAAAGCAAACAAGCTCAAGTGAAGTGCAGTGTTCCTACGTAAACCCTAGACGACCCAACAAGATACTCTTTAAGTGGTTCATAGGAAATAAATAATAGCACAGTCAGTGTCAAAATGAGGCACATATGTTTACAAAGCAATATAGCTGTGCTGTGACCTAAAGTAATTGTATACAGTGGAAAGTTTTTAAATGTACAAAATCAATTCAACCCAAGATAGAAAAGGAAAGGAAATAAAATAAAACAGAAATCACAAGACGCTGCCGAAAGACAGGTAAGTTATAAATTTATTTTATTTTGTCTGATTTAATTAAAATATCAATTAAATCAGACTAATCAGATTCTATTCTATCTTTCTATCGTATCTTTACCATCCTAATTTTTATCAGCTCGATTTATTGATTCAAAACATAACATTTTATTATTAATTTGGAAGGCGGAAATTGAAACCGATTGTCTCAAAGAAACGACATACAGGGTGAGCAAACTATCCCTTCGGACCTCTTTTTCCTCATAACGCGCAAAGAGAAAATTGTTACCGCGAGATACGGCCCTTCCCAGTAACTCCACTGTAAATGGATATTTACCTGTGGAACGGTTAATAAACAAAAACAAAACAAAAAAAATTAAAGCTGCTAGATTCAGAAACAGAAAAAACAGATAACTTAGAAGAAGAAAAATAAGGAGATGACGATAGATGGAAATATAAAAGAAGCATGGAAACTGAAAAGTGTCATCTCGCAAACACATGCATACCCCAACCGGTGATGACAGATGGAGACTTAATAGAAGCATGAAAACTTAAAAGAAGCATCTCACAAACACCTAAACTTCCCATCCTATATTCCCACCCCATGCGTTATGCGGTTCTCGCTGCTGACAACAAGCATGTCCAATGACCAACCCGGCGTATGCAGCCGGTCCGGCGGTATATAAGGCATCTGAGATTTGGTTCCGGCACGCGGTTTGGCCGTCCGATGGGCATGTTCGACGGACGATCAAGCTGCGTGTTGGACCGAACCTCCATTTTACTCATAAATTGTAAATTACGTATATAATGAATTTATTCGTTACTTATGGACCTCACTGTACATAGCGACTTGAATAATGAAAAATATAGATTAAAAAAGCATGTGCATCTCACTTCTCATAGACCTGCTGGCATCTAAGCTCTGCACACTGTACAGAGCCAGCCTAGCGCTGGGATACATACCTATGAGGTGGAAACCAGTTAGGGTGGTATTTATACCAAAGGCAGGGCGAAACTCGTACACCCTAGCCAAGTTCCTAAGACCCATCAGTCTTATGTCATTTCAACTTAAGACGATGGAAAAAATGCTCGACAGACATATTAGGAATGACATTCTGGTTAGAAGCCCATTACATCAGAGCCCATTTGCATACAGAGCAGGCATGTCTACAGAAACAGCACTTCACCACCTAATTCCGAAGGTGGAGAAGATTCTGGAACATAAGGAGGTGGCACTGGGTGCTTTCCTCGATATAGAGGGAGCATTTGATAACACCTCCTTTAACTCCATCATTAGAACTGCAAGAGAGCGTGGCATCGAGGACACCTGCTGCAGGTGGATCGATGGTATGCTCAGAGGCAGGATGGTATTCACCACTATGATGGGCGAAAACCTAGGCGCGTCAGTTGCAGGAGGCTACACGCAGGGGGGTGTTCTGTCCCCTCTGCTATGGAATCTTGTAGTGACAGCCTACTACGGAAGCTCACAATTGAGGGATTTGAAGCTCAAGGATATGCTGACGACATAGTCATCATAGTTAGGGGAAAGTTTAACACCATAGTCAGGGATCGATTATAGATGGCACTGAATATGGTTAAAAAATGCACCAATGAGGAAGGGCTGAAAGTCAGCCCTTTAAAAACCCACATCGTCCCATTTACCAAAAGAAGAAGTCTGGAGGGCCTGGGTCCTTTAGTTCTTCAAAACACACAACTGCAGATGTCGGGAGAGGTTAAATACCTTGGAGTCACTATAGACTCCAAGCTTATATGGAACCAACACCTAGACAGGATAATACACAGATCGGTAGCCACATTGGCAACCTGCAGGCGATCATATGGTAAAACATGGGGGCTCAGGCCTAGTGTATGGCACTGACTTTACACTAGTGTTGTAAGACCCACCACTACGTACTCTGCCCTAGTCTGGTGGTCAAAGACAACTCAGACTACCGCGGCGAATAAGCTGAGCCGGGTACAAAGACTGGCCTGCTTAGGAATCAAAGGTGCTATGAAGAGCACCCCCGCGGCAGCCTTGGAGACCCTATTAAACCTCCCCCCACTTAGCATAGTGATCCAGGGAGAGGCCAGAATGGGGGCATATAGGCTGCAAAACTCAAATACCCCGAATCTAAGATCAGGAGGACATTTGAGGATAATAAACACTGTAGAAGACCCTCTATTGAATATGAGGTCAGACTACACGGTACAAAAAATCACCGTTAACGAGCCCTTCAATATCACCATTGGAGATAGGAAGGACTGGTCAATAGAAGCTCCTGACATACTACGAAAGGGCCTAACCTGGTATACTGACGAGTCTAGGACAAACACAGGAGCTGGAGCTGGAATACATGGTGAAAGACCCAGGGCAAGTATAAGTCTTTCCCTTGGGCAACACGCCACTGTATTCCAGCCAGAAATTCTGGCTATACTTGAATGTGTACGCGAGAATGCAAACCGACAATATGTGAACCAGCACATCTCCATTGCATCAGACAGTCAGGCAGCACTTAGAGCACTAGCCTCTAACAAAGTGTCATCCCGACTGGTATGGGACTGCCATGAAGAACTGAAAATTCTGGGAGAGCAGAACAGAGTCAAACTACTCTGGGTGCCAGGACACTCCAGAATCGACGGCAATGAAAAAGCTGATGAACTTGCTAAACTTGTTTAGCAAGTTCATCAGCTTTTGGGGCAGCTAACATATTCTATGGCCTAGAACCCGCGTTGGGCATCTCTAAAAGCTCAGCCAGAGTGGCGATTAAAGACTGGGTCAGGAGTAAACACAAGAACCACTGGAGGAACATTCCAGGAAATCGACATGGAAAAACACTTATTAAAGGCCCATGTGCAAAACAAACTGAAGAACTGCTCACAATGAACAGGACGCAGTTAACACTAATAACAGGACTTCTGTAAAGAAGCACCTGAACAATCGGCAAATTTGACGGCAACCTAGACTGCAGGCTATGCAGCAAGGAACCGGAAACGGTCGACCACATCATATTTTACTGCGAGGCACTGGCTCGCAGTAAAATATGATGTGGTTATTAGTGTTAACTGCGTCCTGTTCATTGTGAGCAGTTCTTCAGTTTGTTTTGCACATGGGCCTTTAATAAGTGTTTTTCCATGTCGATTTCCTGGAATGTTCCTCCAGTGGTTCTTGTGTTTACTCCTGACCCAGTCTTTAATCGCCACTCTGGCTGAGCTTTTAGAGATGCCCAACGCGAGTTCTAGGCCATAGAATATGTTAGCTGCCCCAAAAGCTGATGAACTTGCTAAACAAGTTTAGCAAGTTCATCAGCTTTTTCATTGCCGTCGATTCTGGAGTGTCCTGGCACCCAGAGTAGTTTGACTCTGTTCTGCTCTCCCAGAATTTTCAGTTCTTCATGGCAGTCCCATACCAGTCGGGATGACACTTTGTTAGAGGCTAGTGCTCTAAGTGCTGCCTGACTGTCTGATGCAATGGAGATGTGCTGGTTCACATATTGTCGGTTTGCATTCTCGCGTACACATTCAAGTATAGCCAGAATTTCTGGCTGGAATACAGTGGCGTGTTGCCCAAGGGAAAGACTTATACTTGCCCTGGGTCTTTCACCATGTATTCCAGCTCCAGCTCCTGTGTTTGTCCTAGACCCGTCAGTATACCAGGTTAGGCCCTTTCGTAGTATGTCAGGAGCTTCTATTGACCAGTCCTTCCTATCTCCAATGGTGATATTGAAGGGCTCGTTAAAGGTGATTTTTTGTACCGTGTAGTCTGACCTCATATTCAATAGAGGGTCTTCTACAGTGTTTATTATCCTCAAATGTCCTCCTGATCTTAGATTCGGGGTATTTGAGTTTTGCAGCCTATATGCCCCCATTCTGGCCTCTCCCTGGATCACTATGCTAAGTGGGGGGAGGTTTAATAGGGTCTCCAAGGCTGCCGCGGGGGTGCTCTTCATAGCACCTTTGATTCCTAAGCAGGCCAGTCTTTGTACCCGGCTCAGCTTATTCGCCGCGGTAGTCTGAGTTGTCTTTGACCACCAGACTAGGGCAGAGTACGTAGTGGTGGGTCTTACAACACTAGTGTAAAGTCAGTGCCATACACTAGGCCTGAGCCCCCATGTTTTACCATATGATCGCCTGCAGGTTGCCAATGTGGCTACCGATCTGTGTATTATCCTGTCTAGGTGTTGGTTCCATATAAGCTTGGAGTCTATAGTGACTCCAAGGTATTTAACCTCTCCCGACATCTGCAGTTGTGTGTTTTGAAGAACTAAAGGACCCAGGCCCTCCAGACTTCTTCTTTTGGTAAATGGGACGATGTGGGTTTTTAAAGGGCTGACTTTCAGCCCTTCCTCATTGGTGCATTTTTTAACCATATTCAGTGCCATCTATAATCGATCCCTGACTATGGTGTTAAACTTTCCCCTAACTATGATGACTATGTCGTCAGCATATCCTTGAGCTTCAAATCCCTCAATTGTGAGCTTCCGTAGTAGGCTGTCACTACAAGATTCCATAGCAGAGGGGACAGAACACCCCCCTGCGTGTAGCCTCCTGCAACTGACGCGCCTAGGTTTTCGCCCATCATAGTGGTGAATACCACCCTGCCTCTGAGCATACCATCGATCCACCTGCAGCAGGTGTCCTCGATGCCACGCTCTCTTGCAGTTCTAATGATGGAGTTAAAGGAGGTGTTATCAAATGCTCCCTCTATATCGAGGAAAGCACCCAGTGCCACCTCCTTATGTTCCAGAATCTTCTCCACCTTCTGAATTAGGTGGTGAAGTGCTGTTTCTGTAGACATGCCTGCTCTGTATGCAAATTGGCTCTGATGTAATGGGCTTCTAACCAGAATGTCATTCCTAATATGTCTGTCGAGCATTTTTTCCATCGTCTTAAGTTGAAATGACATAAGACTGATGGGTCTTAGGAACTTGGCTAGGGTGTACGAGTTTCGCCCTGCCTTTGGTATAAATACCACCCTAACTGGTTTCCACCTTATTGGTATGTATCCCAGCGCTAGGCTGGCTCTGTACAGTGTGCAGAGCTTAGATGCCAGCAGGTCTATGAGAAGTGAGATGCACATGCTTTTTTAATCTATATTTTTCATTATTCAAGTCGCTATGTACAGTGAGGTCCATAAGTAACGAATAAATTCATTATATACGTAATTTACAATTTACGAGTAAAATGGAGGTTCGGTCCAACACGCAGCTTGATCGTCCGTCGAACATGCCCATCGGACGGCCACACCGCGTGCCGGAACCAAATCTCAGATGCCTTATATACCGCCGGACCGGCTGCATACGCCGGGTTGGTCATTGGACATGCTTGTTGTCAGCAGCGAGAACCGCATAACGCATGAGGTGGGAATATAGGATGGGAAGTTTAGGTGTTTGTGAGATGCTTCTTTTAAGTTTTCATGCTTCTATTAAGTCTCCATCTGTCATCACCGGTTGGGGTATGCATGTGTTTGCGAGATGACACTTTTCAGTTTCCATGCTTCTTTTATATTTCCATCTATCGTCATCTCCTTATTTTTCTTCTTCTAAGTTAGACCTAGACTGCAGGCTATGCAGCAAGGAACCGGAAACGGTCGACCACATCATATTTTACTGCGAGGCACTGGCTCGCAGAAAATATGGCATCTACGGGCAAACACGAACAGACCCGGAACTTATCAGCACCCGTCCGACCATAGACCTGTATCATCTGATTAGAGGTACAGGGGTACTGGAGTGGGCGGAGTGAAGCATGGCAGGGAGAGCACAATAAGCCCAGGAGGCTGCAGTGCCCTCGGAGTTTTCTACTAACAGACGAGCCCTGGAAAAAAAAATCTCACCGCTCGCCTACACAGCCTTGTATCTTCCTCAGTTTTTTTTTACCAACTGTAACGAAAAAATATTTTTTCCGGTTAAGCACCCGTGCTAAATAAATTTGAATTACCCGGAAATGCCGACGGGAAGTCAACAAGGGCGCATACTCGGTAGAAGCATCATTTGAAATATCCCTGCTACTTGACTTTGGCATTCGACGCTGGTGAGTTAAGACCGTTACTTATTCTTTAACGAATTTTCACGTTTATTTCTTTAATCCTTTGATATTTTGAATATATTTGATTATTAAATGGTGTCACGAGAATTAAACTCGGAAATTACTCAAGGGATAAATTAAAATATTTGTTTCTTAATCGTGTGTAGACAAACTTATCTCATTAAAAGTCGAAACCTAAAGTCATTTTGTCGCATTTAGTTAACCTCGTGTTAGTACAAGAGGTTAAGAGATAATTTTTTATTAGTTAATTTTTTTGGGAGATTAAACCCATAATTTTGTTTGCTTTCAGATAGTAATTCAAATATTTTCTCTCTAATTCTAACTAAATTTTGTTACCTTTACTCAAATTTTTGTCATAACCAGTCAGCCATTTTGTGAACGGCTAAAATATAGTAGAGTTTTCTCATTTATTCATTTCATTTATTATATTAATCAGTAATTTATTCATATACTTTCAGAAGTAAATCAATACTCAGGTTTTTGTTAAATTGCTAATAGTTTGGTTTTGCAGTGACCTTCGTCACTATAGCTTTTTGTAGTTTTCTTGTATCTCTTTTTTTCTCATAATTTAAATTTTTTTTCTATTATCAACTGGTTCTTTACATTACCCCTTTTTCATGTAAAATCCTGGACCAAACCACCATTGAAGCAAGGCACGAGGCATAAATTAAATATTTGGAGTTATCCTAAAAGTATTGTGTATCATTCCGACGCGGCGTCTCCTGGAGATCAGCGTTGTCAGGACCTGAATATTACGTCCTCCTTCCCGGGTACCCGCGGCCATCTACAGGACCAGACCTCGTCGGGATTTCACGTCTCCGCTAAGCTAAGTAGCCCAGATTTTGGTGCAAAATTCAACTTTTGGTCAGAAGAAAAAGTGTACACCAGTTTATCGTTTCTTATTGTAATTTTTTTGTTAATCTTCAAATTTAATTTTTTTTAAACTAAATTTTTGTTCAATTAATTAAATCAAATTTTCACTATAAATATTTTTAATAACTGTTTTATATTTGATTTTGATTGTTTTCTCCCCCTGATAAAGTTTGCAAGAGTATTATTTACGGAATACGCTGGCGTCCAAATTTTTTATAGTTTATTAGAGTTTTGTTTGGTTAATATGACAAGCAAATAATTGTTCAAAAAAATATATAACTCTCCTCGCCATCGAGTGACCCTCGACCAGCCCTGAGTTAACCGGTTGCTACTCATTCATAGCTTCCTCAGCAGCCAGCTGAAAAGTTGTGGTTGCAAATTTTTATCAGTTATGCAATCAAGAAAAGTTGATTATTGTTTTGTCTAAAAAAAAAAATGTTTGTCGATGGTGACCTACTGAAGATATTTAAAAAATATGAACATTTTAAAAACCATAGTAGGCTTAGCTTAATCAAAAAATTTAATTTAATTTAAGAAATCATGTTCACAATGGCCTATATACAAATTTTTGGGAACAAATATCCATTTTCAATATTTAATTTTAGTTAAAATATCAATTAGCCGTTTTTAAAAACAGTGGCGGATCCTCAGGGATGGCAGGGTAGGCAGTCCACCTAATTATTTAGGAGCGCCAAGGCCAAGCGGTAATTAGTCATAACGTTAAAAAGTTATTTTTATTTATTGTAGCTTTAGAGAGTCTGTGTATAATGAAAAACTTGAGTTTAGCTAGTGGTAAAATAATTAATAAAAAATCACAAATACAATTGATTCCACAATTGATCCTAGGGTGCCCCCGCATTTTTACAAACTTAGTAAACCAGTTTACATGCATTATTTTTATTTAAAAAAATATCATACTAAGCTGACCATCTTCTTATATAAATTTCTAATATTTAATATTGTCTTTAAAGTAGGACAAGGAAGGCATACATTATGTTGTCTTTGTACTATTCTCCTATCCCTCGTACGATAATAGATGAGAACTTCGTTATGGGTAAAAATATTTGATATCCAAATTAAATAAATCCCACGCTTTAATACGGCATTCTTAAGCCAACCCAAGCCATTTCTAGAAATTTATGGCGAAAAGTATACTGGCTGAATATTTAATTCACGTTATTATGTAACAATGTAGTATCGAAAAAAAGCTTTAATCGAAATTCGCTCCTAGTAACAAACTCCCTGAATCAAGATCTCCACAGCGGGCTTTACCATAGCGTGAATTCAAGACGAGTAGTAGTATAGTAAATGCCACATCGTTAATATTCAGGAATAATATTAATCTGGTTATTTCTCTTTAACACAATGGGCTTAAAAGTCGTGTACATCATTATCACAAATTTATGCGTAATTCTTATAATAGGATTTCGTCCAGAGTACAGGATGCTGGCTGTTAATCAAAATTACTTCTAAACATTTCTTGTCTCTTGGAATTTCCTTGTAACTTGCTAATTTTCCGAGGTTAGGCAATTTTCCACGATAAATAATGCATAACACAATAAATAAAATTACAAGAAAGGTGATTGTTACCAGGGGATTCGAATATTGCCAAAAACATTTAGCAATTTCTCTTTCTTGTATACCTTTTTTTTTTAACTTGAATGAAATCCTCTTATACACTAGGTTTTTGATCTTTACCTCTTTGTTAAAATTTTGGTCGAATTCCAATTTATTTTGTTAATTTCCTCAAGCATGTTCAGCACTAAAAAAAAAATGAATCACCTTTAAAACAATTGTTTGTTCCAGTTCTTACAAATTACGGAGGAGATCTGAAAATTCTATTTTTCAGGTATAGTGCAGTCACCTCTAATTTGAGTGCTAGTGAATGGATTATTGATGAAATCTTATGCAATGGGTTTGTAATGACGTTAATAAAAAAGTTGAAAAAGAAAAGATTAGAATAAGAAATGATCGGAAGGGGTAGAAAGCACCCCTTTTGTCACGGGTTCCGTAACTAGAATTAGATCAAAAATGAAAAAAAAAACAATATATATACCTTTTTTGGCCCATACTAAGAAGTTTCTACTCTTGTGAAGTTTTTCTAGAAATGCGTATTTTTCGAGATATGGCCACTTGAAAATTAATAAAAATGAGGAAAGGAAAATACAAAAGTTGAGAAAAAAATCTGAAAAAATTCTGGTGAATATATCATTAAAAAAAAATACATTTTTTTTATTTGCAACTTTTCCGTAGAGTGCGTTTTGACCGAGTTCTGTCTGAAAAACATGAAAAACTACCCCTCTCTTTGAAATTGTAGCGCTTTAAAAATACGTAGGTAATTTAAAAATTTGAAGTAATTCGGACGTAAGAATTGAGGCCTTTTAAACATTTTCTGTCCCTTAGAATTTTCTTGTAACTTGCTAATTTTTCGAGTTATAGGCAGTTTTTCACGACAAATACTGCAATACATTCTTTGCACATTTTCAATTTCAAAATTATATTGAACCTTTAAAAATGGTAAAACTATATAGATTTCATTTTTTTTATAGTAATATATATGCATATAAATTACGATAATTTTTCGAATTTTCATGTATTATTTAATTGAAAATATGCAAAACATGTAGTACATTATTTATCGTGAAAAACTGCCTGTAACTCGGAAAATTAGCAAGTCACAAGAAAACACGAAGAGACAAAAAATGTTTGAAAGGCCTCAATTCATACGCCTGAATTTTTGAAATCTTTAAATTACATAATTTTAAAGAAAGGGGTAGTTTTTCATGTTTTTCCGGATAAACTCGGTGAAAATGCGCTTTACGGAAAGAAGTCTTGTATTTAGATGATAATTCTCCTGATTTATTTAAGATTTTTTTTCATTTCCCCTCCCCCACTTTTAGGAATTTTCGAGTGGCCATATCTCGAAAAATATGAATTTTTCTAAAATATTCACAAGAGTATAAACATCTTGTTTTCGACAGAAAAAGGTAAATATACTGTTTTTTTTATTTTTGACCTATTTCTACAAGTTACGGAACCCGTGACAAAGGGGGTGTTTTCTACCCCTTCCAATCATTTCCGACTCTAATCTTTTTTTAACTTTTTTATTAACGTCATTACAAACACATTGCACAAGGTTTCATCAAACTTCATTCACTAGCACCCAAGTTAGATATTTTAGTCATTTTAGCGCTCCGTTGACTGGACTAGTAAGGGACAACAATATAGTCCATACTGATTAAACACGGTGATTTTGGAGGAAACTCAACTTATGTATGTAAATTTATCGGCCTTTTATACAAAAACTGGCGAAGAGAGGCTATATTTCCTCTTGTCCCATGTGTTGTTGCTCCGTTCTGCTGAAAATAACCATGTGTAGTTGTTGAACAGATAAAATGTTATTTCTGTACTTGAACGTGAAATTGAAAAAACGGGCTAAAAATATTCTATTGCGAGAAGCTGTCATCCAAATACCAACATTTGGGGATATAGTAGAGATTCAACATAAATAGTCGAATTATTATCAGTGCACCACATCCGCATATTTTGAGAATGGACGTACACCGAAAGATGCTACATCAGAAAAAGATGTGAAGTCTAGCAGGTCGTTATTCCTTAAAATATTGACATACCAGTGACAGTACACAAGACGTCTGAGGTCCTCTATCGGCAAAAGAGATTGATCTGATTGCATGTTTTATGGATGAATGCCCAAGCCCTTCTTTACAATCATTTGGCATGTTCCATAAAGTAAAATTTCGTTTTAAATGTTTTACGGGCTCTTGTCCTATACGTTGACAACATCATCAAAAACTTCTTCCGTACGAATAATTGACCTACCAACACCTTTATTAGTCACACAGTTAGTTTCGCGAAACACACCAACACAATTAGTAACGCATACATAAAAATCCTTTGGTGTCACTGTTAACTGTGGGAAATGCTCCTGAAAATCATTCAAACATAAACGCTGACTATAATTGCAAATTACATTAACTAAAACACCAATTCGAAAACAGGCTTCATTTATATAAGTGCTATGCTCTGTGGTGAAAACAATAATTAAAATGACTCAAAAAATAATTTTCAAATTAGAAAAGAAAGAAAACCAACAGAACTGCTGCTGATATTCTAACAATAAAAAAAAAATTGACGTAATCATTACAAAACGATTACATAAGCTAAGACAGCAGTTTTTAATTCTATGATCATCTTTTTGATATTACGGTATACAAAATTCACATATATCCTTTTCTAAGCAGCCAGAAATATAAAATAATTGTTGCCATCTTAATTACTCAACAAGAAATTATATAATTTAAATACATTTTGTTTAAATTCTGGTCATAGAGTAGAACTTACATTCAACAATATATGCTTTCGGAATGTTAACGACCATATAAATTAATTTGTTTACAAAAACTGACTAGAAAACATTTTACTCGAAGCGAAATTCCAGAAGATTCTAGCTATAGTGAAGGTATAGGAAGTCTCACGATTCCGTTAAAGAGACGTAAGAAATAAACAAAACATGTCGTAAAATTCACAGATAAATTAAGCAATTATAGGTCAATTAAGTTCGTACGATGACGTAGAAAAAGTATTTGCCGGTTGAGAAAAACAAATCCGTTTTCTAAAGTTGAATTTATTGTATACACTTTCAGATATACATTACCTACATTCTTCACCTGTCTGTAATCTGTCTTTATCACTGAAATTAAGTTTATCCTATGCAATTATTTGTATGCCAGAGGCTACAAAAAGCTCCATATGTGTGGACATCTGTCAACGTTTCTTCTAAACTTCAACTATGCTTGAAATTTTAAATTTAAATTTGGTTTGTATGTGGACAATTGTCCCTATTACAATTAGGCCATATGCGTTCTACAGCTAACTATCCATACATCTTGTTTAGAATATTAAAGCAATGCGATATAATATTTTGTTACTACACAATGTATATAGGGGTATGCAAAAGTAGGGAACAGTAACCATATTTCTAAAATGAAATGAAACTTACCACACATATTCGCCACAGGCCGACGAAAGATACCAAGTTTACTAAAGTAGTAAAGAATAGTATGTATGATGTAAAAATCGGAATTTCCGATTTAAAATCTGAACAATTTTCGACAATTTTAATTTTTCACGTTTGTAGCTTAGAATTTGTAGCTTATAAAGTTGCGATTCTTTTTTTTATTTTTATCTCGGAAATTCCAACTATAAGGCCGAAGGACTAAGGTAGATCAGAAATAGACGGTTGTAAACTAGATTATTATTTATATCAATAATATGACATAGCTAAAGCATGTTGCAGGACGGTTTAACAAAGCAAATGATATGAGGAAAAGACCGGTGCAAGGAATCACTACTTCCACATTAAGATTCTCCATCCAAGTCTCTTGAAAGGAAAACACCTAGACTATAATTGCGTTAGTATGTGGAAATAATTGATTATAAAATGTTAATAATTCTTAAGGCAGATATCATACAAAAATTAAAACGTTGGTTCTTAGCATATACGCCAAAAATTAAATTTCTGGAACCCTATTAGCTTGCTTTACTTATTTTCCCCAGTTTATAAAACCCCCCACCGACCCATTTAGTGGTATCATCTCAAACAGATATCATTATAATACACACGTATACCAAATTTCAAGTGAATATCTCGATTTTATTTTATCCACCCCTTTAATAATGGAGTGGAGGTGGTGGAAGGTTTGAAACATATGATAAAGATATCTGAGATCCTACCTATACACCAAATCTCAAGTTTCTGTACTCTTACCAGCTTGCTTTGCTTATTTTCTCCTATTTACCTCTACTTACCCTCCACCCCTTCAACGGAATCATCTCAAAATGTAATCTAGTTCTAGATATCGTTATAATACATACGTGTACCAAATTTCACGTGAATATCTTAATTCAATTTTATGAGCCCCTTTAATAAAATGGAGTGGGGGTGGCGGATAGGTTGAAAATATTATAAAAAATATGAAGTTCTGGCTCCTAGTATTTACACCAAATCCAAGTTTCTGTACTCTTATCAGCTTCCTTTACTTATTTTCTCCTATTTACCCTACTCTTCACCGGGATCATCACAAAATATAATCTAATTACAGATGTGGTTACAATACATACATGTACCAAATTTCAAGTGAATATCTCAATTTTATTTTGTCAACCCCGTTAATAATGAAGTGGTGGTGGTGGTGGGGGGAGTTGAATATTATTATAAAAAATCGGAGGAATCGACTTCTAGTATATACACCAAATCCTAGGTTTCTGTACTCTTACTAACTTGTTTTACCTATTTACCCCTGTTTATCCCGATTTAACCCCCAACGGAACAATTTCAAAATATAATCTAGTTCCAGATATCGTTATAATATATATGTGTACCACATTTCAAGTGAATATTTAAGTTTTATTTTATCAACCCCTTTAATAATGGAGTGGGGGTGGTGGGGGATGTAGAATATTATAAACAAATTTGAGGCCTTGGCTTCTAGTATATACACCGAATCTCAAGTGTCTGTATTCTTACCAGCTTGCTTTACTCATTTTCCCTTATTTACCCCTATTTACCCCCAGCCCTTCACCGAATATGTTAAAAAAACAATCCAGTTCCCGATCTCGTTAAATTACATACGTGTAAAAAATTTCAAGTCAATATCTTCTCTGTCCAGAAAAATAAATCTTTCGTTCTTGGGAGTATTAAATAGAGAACTATGATTGCTACCATACTATGCGATTATGACTATGATTACTATACAGGGTGGTCTACTGTATTCATGCTGATCTCTATAAGAAAGAATTTGAATATATTTTTAAGAAGCTGGGGAAGTAAAGATGCACAATTACGCACGATTACATCGAGTAATAAATTGCATTTGTGCTGAATATGTTTAATTGGAAGATCTAAACTTGGACGGGTCAGTTATGTTCTAAATTTTTGCAAGAATATTGTATAAAATTTTACAATACAAAATGTAAATTTTTTCTTAGATTAAACCATTTTTATTTGTTAGAGAGGTAACTGTACCGAGACTAAGTAATTTTCATACTCTTTATCACAATTATTCATGACACGTCATTTTTTCCAGTGTCGGTGAGAATCGAACCCACCAGAAAGCCCTAACGCAGCCTGCAGATTCAAATAATGAAATGTATATTCTACCAACGAGTACTTCCGCTTTGAAAACAACTTACTTTTGGGCAGACACCAACTCAGCCTGTTAATTTTGAATGGTTTGTGAGTTCTTAGAGATATATAAATGCATAAGATGATAATGTTGTAGTGCCTGAGAGCTTTTGACTCTTTTAAATGCAGTTTCTACGTTATTTTATCTCTTCTAACTTCATTGCAATAAATTGGGGTTCGCCTTTCTCTTATTATTCGAATATACAGAAAGCAAGAATGCTGATATCAACAATACTGTTGTATTTCAATCAAAAGTATTTATTAATTAACAGAGAAAATCAAGTCATTGACTCAATCATTTGAATATTAGAACCAGTAATAAATGATATATAGGTAGTAAATACGGGAACACGTTTGCTTCTTTTCTAATCAGAAACAGAAATGGGTACAGGTGTTTCCACGACCGGACTGAAAGCATTTTGTTGACAACCTAATATAATCCGACTTCTACTTGTCATTCTCTTGACAGATTGTATTTTACATTTTATAGAATCGCCACTTTCCGAGTTATTATGAGAACTTTCAAAATTATTGAGAAATTTCAACAGATAATTTTAACACCTTGTACCTCTTAACCAGCAATATTTGTATACCGATTGCTTGCAGGGCTCAATGTTTATATTTTTTGCCAACTTTTTACTTTATATGAAGATTATTTTAATTTGCGTATGTACAAACAAAATGTTCTTGATTCAAAACAATCTTTTTTAGTATGTACAGTTTTCTGCATTGGCTTTTTCAAATCATTTCTCACATGTCGGTATGACTACGGAATGAGTTGCACAGTATCATGCTTACTATATAGAGAGTTTAAAATCGGATCATTACAATTTAAAGCTCACAACGTTAGTTCTGTTAAGTTTGCAAGCAAACTGATATTATCGATGAAAACTTTTAATTCTATTATAATTTTCATACAGCTACTGTATTTCTATAGCCTTTTCTATAAAGAATCAACACTTTCTTCCAATAATCCTATGAAACCTTTAAAACATTTTGAATTCATAAACACTACTTCACTGGATTTTATTGTCTACTAATTTTGTGCTGATTTCCCAACTAAAACGTATTTTAGGACCCTACTCCGGCCCTAGCTGGTGTTATGTGTTCTTGTATGTAAATTAACCTATATCGAACAACCCATCAGAATTAGAAATATTCACAACCAGTTTTCCATAATTTTATCTCGTTTAATTAAAGCAATCCATGCAATCTTCTATTTCTCTAATATTAATTAGGAAATTTCCTATTTCATCTCCGTAATTGAATCAATAGACATACTAGAGATGAAGGTATGCAAACGTTATTTATCAATTTTGTAATAGAATTTGATCAAACACGATAACTTTAAACTTTGTTGCAGGGATCTCAAACATGTTTGTCTTTAGTCAATATTATTCTAATCAAAAGTATAAATAAAATTTGTAAAATTTGAGAAAAATACGCTGTGATTAAACTGCATTAAAAATTTTAAAATATATTTCTGTTTCTGCTAGTGTTTTCAGGCTAAAGAATTTGTACTCTATATCACACCCAGATATTGAAAGATAGGTTTAAAAAAGTGTCTGTCTGTTAAAATTTGATATTTAGAGTTTACTTCCAAACTTTCCAGAATTTTTAAATCTTCACCTACCCACCAAAAAAAAATTTACAATTCAAAATGGCGGCTTCAAGATGAGCGTGGAGTGCTCGATGAGTAGAATTCTCTGTTTTTCTAAATATTTTGAGAATCCCACGTTTTTACGGTTATTAATAGAATTATTATTACTGACATTAATTTCCAATTTTATGCATTTTTCTAACGGTTTCAGTTTTGGAAAGCGTGTTTTTGACATATTAAAAATTATTTATTTATTTTCTTCTCTTTAGTTTTGTTCCAATTAGAGTTGTGTGTTTGTTCGACAAAATTCAATACCTATACACGAAAAAACATATCTGTCATATTTAAGCCACCATTTTGAATTCTTTCATTTCAATTTAATACCGATTTTCAGATGAATCAGACCGTAAATTACAAAACTCATCCGCCATATTGACGCCGCCATTTTGAATTGTTAAATTTCGACCAAATATTTATAACCTGCAACCTCGATAACTCTCACATACAGATTTTCAGTCGTATTAGACGATACATGATAAAACTGGTCTGTTATATTGATGAGGCTTTTTTAAATTGTTCAGTTTTAGACAGGCCCGTCGAGGGTCGGGGGTGTTTCCCTCCGGCCCGGATTGTTCGAGTGGGCCCGAAAGCTAGGAGATGTAAAGAAGCGCTACCTCCTACTTACCGAACTTTTGCAATCGAGATAAAAATTGCACCGTAAGGTATACCACCCACCGCTTGTTGAAATTTCAATCGAGAATATTTTACTGTAAGGAACTTTACCTTCAAAATTATGTCGAAGAGCTGGGAGTGGGGGACCTGCATATCACTACTCCCAGGCCCCGATTTCCTCTCGACGGCCCTGGTGTTAGAGAAATGTAAGCTGGATTTAAATCGTAAAAGTTCGTAGGTATATGGATTCAGGACTATAATATAATATTGAACTAACTGAATGACACCAAATTCTTGTTCAAATTAGCAAAAATATTCCATATTATTTCATACTTTTGCAAGTTTTGTTTATTTATTTTTTAGTTAAAGTTTAGTTAAAGTTTTGTGCCAGGTGTTTTTAATTTATTCTTGTTATCTCTTTAAACCACTTTATGTGGTCACATGAAACTGACTTCATCCGGGAAAGTTAACAAATGTGTGTTCTAGGGCATTTTGGGACGCCTCTATTTTATTTTTGACTGGCTATATCGACTTCTATTGGTCGTAGAGAGATGACTAAAAATCAGATTTAAGTAGCATTTATTAGAGTTTTAAAGCAAATTCGATTATTTTCAAGTTATAAGCGAAAAACTGGAGTCATAATCAATCCAAATATGAACCCATGGACTAGAACAGATTAGATGGACTTTATACTATATAGTGTGCTAATAACACAGGCACACAAAAAAAGAAAAGTGATCTGTTACCCTGACCCGACATAGTAATCCCTATGTATTTCGACAGGCTGAGCATGAATCCGATGCCCGTTTTACTCCATCACCCACCAATTTTTTGTAAATTGCGAAAATAACCTAAAAAAATCTAGGTTTCTCAGGCTATTCTCGCGATTTACAAAAAAATGGTGGGTGATAGAGCTAAACGGACATCGGATTCGTGTTTAGCACGTCGAAATACCTAGTGATTACCATATCGGGTCCTGATAATATATCTTTTTTTGTGTGTACTGGTGCTCAGACCCCCCAAAAAAATAAGTGATCTGTTATCGGGACCCGACATAATAATCCCTATGTATTTCAACATGATGAATATGAATCCGATGTCCGTTTAGCTTCATCGCCAACCAATTTTTTTCAAATCGCGAAAACAACAAAAAACTTGATTTATATTTTATAAGTTATTTTTGCGATTTACTAAAAAAGGGTGGGTGATGCAGCTAAGCGGACGTCGGATTCGTGTTCAGCACGTCGAAATACATAGGGACTATGTCGGATCCCGGTAACAAATCACTTTTTCTTTTTTGTGGGCCTGTATAATTTAATGCAAAGCAATGACATATAGATGATATTGAGAAATTGATTTGGTGATATTTTTAATAGTTAAAACATTTTATACAACTTTGCTATTTCAATTTTGCAAATTGATGAAAACTTTCTTGCAGATTCAGCAGTCTACTTTTTTACTGTAGACTAATGTAATATTGTCTACGTATTGACTAAATCAAGTAACACATTATCAAAATGTAGTCATTCAGAAGCGACTGTTCATTAATAATAATGGTAATGCAAAATATTTACATATACAGTGGTGGTCTAAATATTATTTACTATCTTTTATTTGTTTTTTAAATAAAATATCACATGCAAAACAATTTTTCTGTTCATTCACATTTTAAAATTAATGGTTTTAATAATACGCAAAAGTATTGCGTTAATGACTGGCATTGCTAAAGGCCTTCGCAGACGTCTCACAGTGGGGCGACACCAAACTTTTTCAGACAAATTTTAAGACAGACGAATTTTAAATTTCATTATAATTTTCAGAATAAAAAGTGATTAATTTTTTTTCAAGAAATAGATTTTCTCAGGTAATGTTTAACATTTTGACTTGAAATTTTGAGCAATATTGATACTAATTGACCTTCATCTTTCCTATACTTCTTGAGATATGATGTCTTAAAATTTTAGTAATTAAGCGTTGTTAATTGTGAAAAACTTAAATAAAGATTGTTCTTCTATAGCGGCCACTTCAACGGAGAAATTCTTTTACTTTGACAGTACACTTGACAGCAGACCTGGCGACTGTGAAAAGTCAAACTTGCATTATGACATTAGATTTGTGATCCGCATTCCTCAAATTCCTAACTGGGCGATTTTTCCGTTAACTTAGCTTTTTTGTGGATATAATCCATGATTTTGTATTTTGGCAGCAGATTGACAGCAAATTTGGCAGCTGTCAAGACTTAATATTTGATACTGACATTGAATTCTTGATTAGAATTCTCAGCCCCTAAATAGGGTTTTTATTCCTAACTTAGATACCATTTTCAAGAAATGCACAGATTCTGTATTTTGACAGCAGGTAAACAGCTGCCAACTGTCAAAATTAATGAAAATTAAAATTCCGCCTGGAGGGATCCATTAAGAATTTGGCTCTGGGTATTTAAAAAAAATCAGCTCGTTTGGCCATTAAATTGATTCAGAAAGTTAATTTGTCTGAAAAAGTTCGGTCTGACCCCACTGCGTGCGTCGTCGCTGGAATGAGCACACTTGAGGTTTTGAAAATAGTTGCCCCTTAAATTGGAAATTTATTTTTACAAAGCTGAAATTTTCAGACTTCGAATAGGGTAGAGTCGAAAGAAATACTTCACATTTTCCACTTCCACAATTTTGTTATAGCTGTAGTACGGGAGCCCATCGACAGAAGTGGCTTCGGACACCGCAGTTTCCTCCGCTTGGTAGAGATGTTGTAGGAATATGTAGGTACCATTTCCTCCCCAACGGCAGGTCACGTGACCGCGCTCTCTTCGAGAGAGGGGTAAAAAACAAAGGACCGGTTAAATGTTGCCAAAAAATTCTAAATAAATTCAGGTATATTTTTTGGGCGAAAATAAGCATCTTTTGTCTCTTGGCGTTTTCTTTCAAACTGCTTCTTTCTTCCGGAAATAAATAATAGATTTTTTTTAAATTTCTTTGTAATATTCTTACGAGAGGAGGTAGCACTTTGAAGAAAAAGTTGAAGGGGCAAAAGTTGTTTATTTTTGACTAAAGAATATGCTTCAATTTTGGTATTTTTCTGAAGAGAAAAAAGTAATAAATGTAGGGAAATAATTTTTGTCTAAAAAATTCTGGTCGGCAAGCGTATTATTTGGACCAAAATAAACAAGTTTTGGTTTTTGGAGTTTTTCTCTAAAACGCTTCTTTCAGCCTAAAGTAATTAATACATGTCTATGAATTCTTTTTTTTTGTAATCTTTTTCCGGGAGAACTTTGGAAGCACTTTCGAAAAAAGCACCAAGAGACGAAAGATGTTTATCTTTTACCAAAAAATGTTTCTGAATATTTTCAGAAATTTTTTGTCAACATTTAAGCGGCTCTTTGTTTTTTGCCTCTCTCGAAGAGAACACGGTCACGTGATCTGCCGTTGAGAGGGGAATGGTACCTACAACATCTTCACCAAGCGGCGGCAACTGTGGTGCCCGAAGTCACTTTTGTCGATGGGCTCCCGTACTATTGTCATAGTTGATAGTTTAAATTAAAAAAAAAGATCCGTTAAAAACGATGAACACATTTTCTACCGGGGTGTTTTCATTCAAAGTGGGTAGCACTCTATATAAATGAACAATTGTTTGTTAAATCTGAAATGCTACAATTTCAATGTGTTAAAACAACTCTGGTATTATTATACTCTTCGCAAATACAAATCGAAGAGTATATTGCATTCGATCGGCACATTTCTAAGACCGGTAATACCGCTCGTAGGGAAAAAATTTTCATATCACTGTGTTGGTGAACGAATTCTGATCAACTTTCAAAATGTTCGTCCGTCTGCCCGTCCGATAACTTAGGAACGAAAAGTCGGATTGTAGTTAAATTTGGACAGTAAATTAGTGTTAGCTAGAGGAAGAACCCTATTGCCTTTGAATAAAATCGATCAATAAATAAAAAAGTTATTAGTTACTTAATTTCTTTAAATTTCTATATTTACACTATGTAGTATTGTTACATTGCAAAACCGTGTAATTATTAAGCAATGGTCCTTAATGTTTATCAACTTTACAGTAATAAATTTGTCACAAATGCGATGAGATTATCGACCAATCTTTGGCGACTCTCACTTATCTCGCAGTTAGACAAGGCGGTCATTCGCTATACGAATTAACATTATTTTAAACTTCGCAAATATTTTTTTATTTGCGATAAAAATGTATTCTATAGAATGTGCAACAATTATATAAAAAGTGCATTAAATCGGCGAAGAGTATAATGGTTAGCTTGTTTTCGATATGATTTTGTTCAGTATGTTATAAACATTGTAATGCAAAACCGGATGAACAGGCCATAGGGAATTCCTAATTTATTCAGCTAACAAGCAATAGTCAGAATCCACGCAAGTGCACTAATAAGTTTAAATAACAAACTCCTGTGTGAACAAATCTATTTATAAAATTTATTAAGTGAAGGTATTTCGCAGATCCGAAAATAAAAGAATTGTTGCGAATACCTATGTTTAAATTTTCATTCATCATTTGGGTTAAATCAGCCTTTAAATTGAATTAAAATATTGCGAATAAATTTCCCAGGTCCTTTACTTGTGTTCCGCGTCACAGGATGTTTGAAAGAACAGTAAAAATAAAACTGCATTGTTCATTACAAACGGTAAAGTTTTATAACTTCATTTCTGGAAGTTCTGGAACTTCACCGTTCTCAAGGATTATTATTTAAACATTTTACAGCGGAAGGATAAACCGGGAAATTTATTTCCATCAGTTTGAAACTTGCATTAATAAATACGTTTGTCTGGAATATTTTCAAACAGTTATGATGCTTCTATGAATATCTAGAGCGCGCAGTAATAAAAATTATCATTTGTGTCCATCCTGAATAATTATTATCAAGCGAGCATAGATGAATCTTGACTCTACTCGCATTTCGATAGGAAAGGTTAAGATACTTTGGGCACGGTTAGTACTTGGATGGGTGACCCTCTTCAGGGAAAATACGGCGTTCTCGTTCCAACTTCTAACCGCTTATAAAGCAGCGTATACGTAGAAAATATGCAACTTTAGGCGGGGGTTGCATAGCGGATATATTATCCTTCGGAAATTATGTAAAGTCGGTTCTAGTCTATTAAAGGTAAGGCAAGTAAAAAATTCCTACTCTTCGATAGAGAAGAGATTCATCTTGGGGGTAGCTCGTCTCCTGGCGTCGGTGATTGACTTTGGTAGCGGAATTGGACCGATGTTAAGCAAATGAATAATAAAAAAAGAAGAATTATATCTTAAAAAGTGTTTGTAAAATATATTGGAATAGATAGAACGGTAGTCTGTAAATATGTAAATATAGGAATAAGGACATTTTACACTTATTTATTTAATACCAGTGGTTTATCCTATACTCTTCGCAAATACAAAATGTTCGTCTGTCTGTCTATTCGTCACGTTTCCTGTAAGAACGATAACTTAAGAACAAAGAGCTGGATTGTAGTGAAATTTAGACAGTAAATTAGTGTTATCTAGATGAAGAACTCTATTGTCTTTGAACAAAATCGATCGATAAATAAAAATGTTAGTAAGTATTCAAATTTTTTAAATTTATGTTATATAGTATTGTTATATTGCAAAACCGGCTAATTAGTAATGCTTATCAACTTAAAAGCAATAAATTTGTCAGAAATTCGATAAGATTATGGACCAAACTTTGGCGGCTTTTACTCATCTCGCAATTAGACAAGGCCGTCACTCGCTAATACAAACTAACATTGTTTCTTATTTACGATAAAAATGCGGAGAGTATTCTATAGAATGTGCAGCAATTATATAAAAAGTTCAGTAAATCAGCGAAGAGTATAATGATTACCTTGTTTATTTAATACTAATACATCAACGTGTTTGATATAACATTTTCTTTTTATTTTTAGAAAATCTAAAGAGGTTATTTGATGTTCAAAAATAAATTAGGTATTATTTAATTATAAAATAACTAAAGCATGTAATTTACAGATTCAAAGAAAAAGGGGGTATGTGTCGATGAATGCAGTTCAAAATATAGGGTACCAAAATATCACACTTCAACCACCTTCCAGGGAAAAATCTGCGTTTATTAGTAAATATGAATTGCAATCGAGGAGTGAAAAAAACCTGTTAAAAATATTATGTAACCAAGCAAGTAAGTGAACAGTTATCGTTTACAAAATAACCATATATACGGTTATCCAATTGTTGGTGGTTTAAAAGATATTTTATTTTTTGTATTTTTCCCTGAAGTCGCGCCACTAAAAGAATTTTTTTAAAGATAGAGTTGTTCAGTTGCTTTTTTATAAGTAGGCTTTAAGTGGGTGCACCTTTCCAACAGCAGCATTTTCACGACTTCTGTTATCTCTTTTTCATAAAAAAATTGAATTAATTTTTAAACTACAGGGAGACCAACTATTAGAAACAGTTGTCTATTTAAGAGGGTTGTAGCGTTAGACGAAAATAATGAAAAAAATCTGAAATAAAGTTTTTTAACAGATTTTTATATGACACAATTTTCTGTCAAAAATCCAAAGTCATTAGGAAACTCATAAAGTAAAAAATTGTACAAAACTTTTACGTATAGTCTTAAGGAAAATATGTCAACCCAGCATACAAACGGTACATTTTAATTTATAGCAACTAACCAAATAACGTCAGCAGTTCCGAAAACTAACTATGTAAAGCATCGATGTCTTACGCATATTTTAATATTGTTTCCAATTTAATTAGGAGACTTTTAATAAATAGAAAAAAATATGAAACGTTTGTAAATTGTCAAATTTCTCTTTTCGTTAATGATTTATAACTGATTTTTCAATTATTTAATCATTTAATTTTAATTTTTACTGCTTCCAATTTTTTTTTAATTATTTACTGAAACAAATTTGTAAAATACACATATCTACACAAATTATTATTTTTTTTAATAAGTTTGGACAATTCAACCTAAACCTAGTTCATTAAGTAAAATAATTAAATCTATTTAAATAATTAATTAATAATAAAAAATGATTTATTCATGCCTTTATGACAATAATTATTGGTATCATCGACTTAAACTTTTGGTTGGGACTGTACCGCCTCAACCTCCTTAATATAGATTCTTAGATGGTTATGACACAGAGTTATACAGAACAGATTTTCTTTGTTATTAATTTTTCTTTTATAACATAGTCGTGTTTGTTATAATGGACAACACAAGCCGCTGTATATATTTTTTAAAACCATATCTAAATCCCATTTCTAGCGGAGACTTTTGACAACGCGTTTTTAATATCTGTATTGTCAGATGTGCATCAAGCATTTTTTACTATTGTCTATTGTAGGTACCTATAAGAGGTAGGTACTAATCATCTGTTTCCCTTGTAATTTAAATCTTGGGACATACAGTATATAAGTTTTATTTTGAGTTTTTTTCGCACATAAATGTAAACATTGCATCTTGTGAGTTCGTTAGTTTACACCTGCCTTAAACAGTGGCGGTTAAAACTGGATTAAGGAATTAAAATGAAGAGGGTACGTATTTTTACTGATATAAACTTAGTTACAATGTAATAAAAACAATTCAGCTAGATTGTCATAACAAAGAATATAATTTGCTGTCAACCAGAGTTGAAAAGGATCCTATTGGCTATCATACAGTTCTGTTTTTGCCAAATTATATTAACCAGACTTGCTTTAAGTCAGGTAAGTGCAGAAAAACGTTGTAAGTGAAGAATCAATAACATTCAGTCAGTTCACGTCGATTGTATCTGCCCAAAAACAACTATAAACTGGATGCGTAATGATAATTCGACTTAAATAATAAAAAGATGTCTGGCTCTCAATTGCAACGCTGAATTTTCATGTGTCATTATACTGGTTGTCACGCATTGCTGAAGAAAGTATATAATAACATCTATCTCTTAGTATTTTCTGACTATAGTTCAAAATGAATTAAAGCCATTTTGAATTTTTATGCTTTTATTACCAATTGTAATAACATTCATTCGTAGTAATGATGTGTAAAAAATTTAAATACTTACACTTTCTTAAATTTGGGAATCAGTGGAAAATCAAAAATCGAATTCCTATCCTCAAATCACCCTAAATAGTGAATATACTGATAATAGATCTAGGAATTTTCTCAAAAATGTATTCCAACATGTTTTAATCATACGTTCCTGTAAGTGAGACGTTATCTACTTGGGTTGTGCATAGTTTTCTGTCAATAGTTTTTAAAACATGATATGTAGTGTAATTATGGATCCGACAAAAAATTTTTGAAAAAATGTTTGCTGCCTTTTAAAAAACGGTTATTATAAATTATGAAGTAAAAAGACGTCCTTGCCTATAATTTGTGATTACCTTATACTAGAAATAGCTTGATGAAACTAATATGATACCGCCAACAGTGTTCATAGAAATCGCATATGCTTCTCCAAAATAATGATAGAACGAATATTTAAATAACGTACATTCGGGTTGAACTGAAAACCCCGTTTCAAAAAATTTCCAGAGTTGGTTCTTCTTGAGAAAAATATTTTTTGAGTATTGTCTGTATATTTGCATCCCTAATAGTTCATGTCTCAGAAGCATAAAGAAAGCTGATGAAAACTGAAGTACTAACACGTCTCGTGATATTTCTGCCGCGCCAAATTCTATCCAACTGACAAGTTGCTGATCTTGTCATCAGTGATTTTCGTCTAATCTCATACGCAGTTTCCAGTATTGCGCACAAGGGCTCCGAGGTAGACCATCTTGTTTACTACCTCACAATCTCATGTTTGGTTGATCTTAATATGCTCAATCTACATTCATAATTTTTGTTTTGTTGTAGGTTACACTCACCCTGTACTCAGAGGTTATTGTTTGAAGGTTGCCGGTCAGGTGCATGAGCTCATCCTCGGTTGCTGCAACTAAGGTGGTATCAGCTGCTTTGCAAGTTTTCAGTTTATGAATGGCTGCCTCTACTTCTGATTTTAGTATTGAAGATTCGCATTCGTAATCCTGCTGCCGGACTCAGAATGATCGCTATCGAAAAGCATTTTGGCAGTATCGGCCAAACCTCAATGATCCCTATTAGTTCTAAGCACATCGGTGGACTCCTTATTAGCCACATTTTAGGTTTAAAGGTTCTAGCCGGTCTAGCATATGAAAAATGTACTGACATCTATAGTTGTGCTTTAACCTTTTAATTATTGCTTTTTGCCTGCAGTGTTCCTACAACACCAGACCTCTACTTTCACCTATAAGGAAGATATGGAGGTAACAACCTTTAACGACAACTTTGTTTTGCTCTGGAATTAAGACAGATATTCGAATGAGTCTAACGACAGAAGATAGATATCATCAGTTCTTTGCTACGTATTTTTTTCATATTTTCAGATCGATTTTTAGAGGTGCAATACATTTTTCTTTTAAGAGTGGCTTTTATATTAACCACTGGAGACACACCAACCAAATAAATCACGTATAATCATCTGAAAGTTAACTATAATATATAAAAAATACAGAAGTGTAAATTTGGTGGAACATAGAAATAATAAATAATAAGTGATATTTAACTTAAACTTAAAAAACGGCCCATTTCCTGACCTATGGAAATATTCCAAAGTATGTCCCATCTTCAAAAAGGGAAACAAATTAGATATTGAGAACTTTAGACCAATCTCTGTAATTTGTAACTTCTGTAAAGTCTTAGAAATACTACTTCATGATAGAATATATCATTCAATTAACACCAAAATCTTTATTAATCAACATGGATTTATGAAAGGGCGTTCAACAACAACAAATTTATTCTGTGTAACTCAATATATTTCTGAATCCATAGATGAACGTGGGCTGACAGATGTCATATATACCGATTTCTCCAAAGCGTTTGATAGACTTGATCACCAGTTGTTACTTAATAAATTAGAAACAATCGGCTTCTCATATTCTTTGCTCCTTTTGTTTAAATTTTATTTAATGAATACGAGTCAGTATGTTGCATTAAATGGGTTCAAATCGATCGAATTTGCTGCCACATCTAGAGTTCCCCAGGGATCTATTCTGGGGCCCTTGTTTTTTAACATATTTATTAACGACATACTGAACGAAATTAATTTGCCTCACTTTTTACATGCCGACGATCTAAAAATTTTCACAGTAATTGATGAAATCGATTACTGTTTTCAACTTCAAACTTGCCTTGACAAAATAAACACCTGGTGTATAGTAAATAGATTCATGAATCCTAGTAAATGTAACGTAGTGTCCTTTTCTTTAAAAACATCACCCTTATTTTTCATTACAGGTTAGATAATGTCATACTTCAAAGACCTATAACATTTCACGACCTCGTCCTTGGATTCATCGTTCGTACTAGTCGAGAGTTCAACGTAGATTTGTTAAATTACTGTGGCTCAAATCCGACGACCTGTACCTATCCAGTGAATGGTTTTCCGTAAAGTAACTTGCTTGAAAGATATTCTATGACTACTCTTGAGGATAGGCGTACGTACTTTTCTCAAGTATTTTTGTTTAAATTACTACACAATGATTTCGACGCACCCGAAATAATTAGCAAGCTTAATTTTCACGTTTCCAGATGATTAACCTCTCGTAATCACCAAGTTTTCTATTTACCTACGCCGCGTACCAACGTACTAAATAATTCACCTTGATATACGATTTGCTGTACTTCTAACAAATGTAGCGACTTCGATATCTTTAATTGCAGCCTTAGTGACATAAAACAAAATGTCCTAAATTAAAGAACCATTGTCTTTGTTTTTCTTAAACTACTTTGAATCACATATGTGTATATATGTATATATAGTTTTTATATTTAAACATTTTCCGTGTTATTTTTTTCTCTCTCTTCGTATCAGTTATTCATAGTTCGTACATTTAAGTCAATTTTTTCTTCATTTTACTTTCTGTCTATGTTGTTGTATATCTTGTAATTAATGCTTTGTATGCCTTTATTCCTGTTCTGTAATTGGGTATCTTACCTGTTGAACAGTGTATGCAATAAATAAATAAATAAATAAATGAATAAATAAATAAATAAATAAATATAACGTATATAATAGGTATGTTTATTTTTACCAATCGTTTAAGTGCATAGACAAATAAAATAAAAACTAATATAACCACGTATATAACATATGTGTTTTTACCACAATACTTGTTTATCTAAACAGGTTTATACAAAATTATTTAAATACATATATAAAATCTTATTAAAGCTACTTGAAGTCCTCAATCATCGTCACTATTTTCTCCAATTGTAATAATTACATTTGTCCCGAAGACCCATCGTATCTTTGTAACGCGTCTTGAGAAATTGGCTTCTTCAGTTATTAATTGCGAACGATTACCCTTGCAGGCTGGCATCAAAACATTATATCCTAGGTTCTTCATATCTCCTGATACATCACGAAAACCGCGATCACCAAATCAGAAATCGCTTTGTCGCAAAAGCGATATTATGTCATTGGAAATTCCTAACAAACTTCTCATTATAGATGCAATTGTACAATTAAAGGGGCCAGCTATATCTACGATCTAATGGAATAAAACCGTTTTTGCGACAAGGCGACTTCTGTCTTGTGGATTGCGGTTTTCGTGATGTGTCAGAAGAAGTGATGTATTAGAAGATGTATTATGGAGCCATCCCTTCATTTCGTTTGTTGCATGACAAGACAGACAATTGCCTACAGTAAGAACATTGTGTCGCATTGCTGGATTTCTTCATAATTCTTTTGGCATGAGATTAAATTCGGATTTAAAACTTGCCGATGTTATAATTACTTCAGTGAAAGACAGTGGAACCCAAAAAAATATATTGCAAGAATTGGTTGAAAACCAAAGACTACATCGCCGCAAAAACCCTTTTATAACTTTGTCGTCAACAAGTCTGATGGATTTTACAGAACTCACAGAAGGCGATCTGAAAATACTATTTACAGGCACATAACAAATGTCTCAAGCGACATGCTACCTTGCAGAACTATTGGGTGATGAAATATGCTAAACTTCGAATATTTACAAGAAAATGACAATATCATTAGAATGAAAATTCGTTCACGGCTATTTATATAGCAAAACCTATCAATGCTATATTGAATATAAGCCAAACGTTAACAACTACAAGGGTGTGTCTGTCCAAATAGCCATAGTACTGTAGGTAACGCCAATATTCTTGACTAAAGATGACGGTCTCGGATGATTAGGAGTTGAGCTTGAGCTCTTTGCCCCAATCATCACTGTAGACCTGGAGCGGCCTCGTAAGGCGTGGGCCTGCTTTTTCGCCTATCCCCCCCGCAAATGCGGACGGTATTGGCGCTGTTAGCAAACCTCCCCTGGTCCTGGCTGTTGGACCCTGTCAGCTGGGTTGTTTCTTCTGGCGCTCTTCTGTCTTGGTCTTCTTTCTTCGCTGGCATGTATAGGCTCCCGGGAGCCTCTTTCGTCTGTCGTGAGAGGGAATGGCTGTTACCGAGCCCTCTGGGAGTTTAGTACTGTAGGTGGTACACAGGAAGCTGCGATCATATTTTATTTGTAACATACATGGTCGTTACAAGTCAAAAGTTGTTAAGAAAGCAGAAGTATTATCACGTATATTTGATATTTCAAATGTAATTAATACAGTTGTTGACGATGATTGAGGCTTTCATCAAAGGCATCAAAAATATATTATATTTTTAAAAAATTTTATTTTCACAAAAAGTTACAATTGAAAAACTTTTATTTAACTTTAAATATTTGAATTAATTATACAATAGTATATAATGCTATATAAAGCTGAGTACAATAATATGTGTAGACTGACTCTGATATGGTAATGGGTCGTATTTATAACATTCTATTTGCTGACGCTGGCATAAGCATTTCTTGGAAATTAATGCTATGCAAGCGTTTCACATGGGAATGTTTTATCTAGGAAGCTGTTATCGCTTATCTCATAAAGATATCGAGTTACTTAGCATATAACAACTCCCCTTTTTTTTGAAAAGTCTGTGTTTATTCGCCGACTTTTTGGGGAAAATCGGGCATTTCTTCTTCTTCCGTGTGTAGATGGGGTCTTCTTCTCAGGAGGGTGTTGATTCTGTTCAGCATCTCGTTAGGAGTTGCGTCGTTGGATTTCCTACAGGAACAGCATCTTCTTTTGCACTTCCAGGCGATGTAGGAGGTGAGGATACAGATTCCGAGGCCAATAACTATGTACATGCCCATAGAAAAGTGTTTAGTTATAAATGGCTCGTTTATTAGTTTGTCCAAGTCTCTGGAATATTGTTCAAGTTTGTGGTTGGCTATATCCAGATTTTCTACGCTCAAATGATCAAATTGAAGGGGTTCTAACTTGGGTAGTTGCATTTTTTCGGGGATGTCACTACAACAGTCATAGGGTATAACCACTGGGTGTGAATTGTCTGTAATGTTGATAGTATTACGGCCTTCTGCTTGCACTTTCGTTATACCGACAAACGCGTAACAGTCCGGAAGAAGTTTTAATATAGTTCTTATTAACACTGGTGATTTTTGTGTCCATTTGATTACAGTTTATGGTGATATGAATGGGTTCAGAAACAATTATTAACCACACATTGTCTTGTAATTTCTGAACGTTATAACCTTGTCCGTACACGAGAGAACTTTCACAATTTTCGGGAACTTTCCTGAAGTTTTTTAGTAGCTGGGCCTCGCATGCTGCACTGCTGTCGATTGGGTAGGCGTAAAGGTCAGAGCATAACTTCTTGCGAGCATCTAGTTGTTTGCATGTGCTCAGATCTTTGACTGGGATGTACATTAAAGAATCATCGTTACGTGCAATGAATTTTTGAGAAAATGACAAAACGTGGTTTAGGCCAGTTCTATTGTCTAGAATCGGGATGGGGTATAAATGATACAAAGTATAGAGTTGTTGTTTTACTAATGGTATTCTTAAAACAAAAACGAGATCTGATTTTGACTGAAAGGCTTCTAATTCTATAATTTCCAAATATTGGGGAATTTCTGAATATTTTACTGGAAGAGGTAAATTATTTTTAACTAGATTCTGAGAGATTTTTTGAAGTGCGGTAATCAAATTTTCGGGTGTAGTGATTGAAGAGTGTATTATTTTCAGACGGGCAAATGTGATTGAATTTAAAATATCATCTAAGTTATTCTGTAGGTACAGATAACTTTCAGTTAGTTTCTCGCATGTTTCGACAAATTTTAGTTCGGCTTGAACCAGTGCAACTCTATCATTTACCTTATGCAATGCAATTTGAATTTTTCTCATGTCCTCGTTAAAGGTTTTTATATTGGTTTGCATACCTTGAAATGTTTCGTTAAAAGTCTTTATGACGGTAGAGGTAACGGATATTTGATTTTTCAGAAGATTTTCTATTTGATGTTGGTCATTATTTAATTTATTGACACTGTCTCTGAAGAATTGTCCATCTTCAGCATCTAAATTACCGGTAATGGCTTTGAATACGCTACCCACTCCGTTTAGTATACCGCGTTTGAATCTTTTAGTGTTAACAAAGATTTCCTCAAACTTTACATTAAGGGAGTTCGATATCTGGTTTAGAAGCGTTATGTGCGTTTTGACTTTGACTAGGAATTCTTTTGTTTCACGTGTGTCAACGGCGAATATATCGACGATTGATTTTAAAATTTTGTTGTTGTTGATGAAGGCTTCATCAAGGCTTGATAGATTTTTATGGACTAGCAGAGTCCATTTATCATTAGAAATTACTATCCCTGTTTCGTCGTGGTAATAGACTCCGACGGTGTTATTGATCGGTGTTATTTGGTACTGGGACATGGCTGCTCCGATCAGCAAGGTGAACCTGTAAGGCAATTTAGGCTTCAAAATATGGTTTTAACCTGTCAAAATTGGCTTTAGTTTTTTGTTTTGTTTTTTTGTTAAGGAGGGTGGCTGAGTTTTTATGAAGTTCCAGAATCTCAAACGGCCCGTTAAACTTGTTACTTAATTTATCGGTAATTTGGGATTCCTTTACGTATACCTTTTGACCAATTTGATATTCGGGGGTTTCTTTTGAAACATGGGCGTCAAATCGAATCTTTGCTTTTTGTTTTTGATTTTCAGTCCTTTCGCGTGAGATTTTATAATAGTGAGAGAGGCGATTATTTAAGTCTCTGACGTATTTCGTGACTAGTTCCTCTTGATTATAGAGTGTCTCGGGCGGTCTGCTAGACGTGTGTCCGAAGACTAACTCGTAGGGTGTAAATTCGTGAGTTTTATTAGTGGAGGTGTTATAGCATATTATCGCGTAAGGTAATATGTTGAAGGGGTGTTCGTCAGGATGCTCCGTCATATGTATTCGGATCATTTCTAGTAAGGTTGCATGAAACCTTTCCAAGGAACCATTCGATTGTGGGTGTCCTACACTAGAATGTGTTATTTTGATGTCATAGAGGAGGCATAAGTCTCTTAAAATGGCGTTATCGAATTCTCGACCGAAGTCGCAGTGAATTCGAAGAGGTGTTCCGAAGTGCTGGAAGTAAACGAGTAGAGTGTTTGCGATCGACTTCGCTGATTTATCTTTGATGGGATATGCTTGGCTGAATTTTTTCAGTTCGTCGCGTATTGTAAGCGCGTAATTTATTGTAGGAATTTCTAGAAGATCAATGTTAATACGTTCGAAAGGTGACTTAGGCGTTTCCGTAATTACTAGGGGTGAGTCTAGGTTTTTTCGACAGATTTTTGTTCCTTGGCAACATTTGCAGGTTTTTACGAATTTTTCGACATCCTTTGTCAGTCCTTGCCAATTGTATTTTTGTCGAATGCGCCTGATGGTCTCATTTATTCAGCGGTGAAGATGAGCTTTGCCGGTATGGTATTGATCGATAATAATCGGAATTTGGTCATCACTAGGTGTCTTAGTAACGTTCTGGCATATTTTGAGTTTCACGTCTTTTTCCGCTAGGAGAAATGACAAAATTTCGAGGATGGGGAGATCGATATTGTTTTCAATATGATACGTTTTGGAGTCATCGAATTCTTCCCGACCGTTGTACAGTGAGATAAACAGGTTCTGGATTACAGTTTCGGGGTCGTATGGTAGAGCTACGATAAAGTAATTTCTATGTCGCACCGACTTACTGGATAATTTATTTATTGTTAAATTCCGAAAGTCTGCGTTTTCTTCGAACAAATCTTCAATGATTTTGTAGTGAAAATCTTTGATTGTTTTGTTGGAGAAAGGTCACGATATTTTTGTTAGTTTTGTCTAGAAGTTGCCCGTTCAAGAATTCAATTTTGGAATAGTCGATAAGCGACTTTGTTTTGTATAGTTTTATGAAAGTTTCGAATTCTCTTAGGGTGTCCTCTTGTTCGTTGGTTTCTGTATCGTCACTTTGACTATCAGAATCGGGTTCTGCTGAAGTCGAAGGCCTTTGGATAGGGTACGTTAATAATTTGGATTCCGCTTGAAAGTTAGAAAAATTTTGTATGTGATTTATTTTTATGCGGGAAAGAGCGTCTGCGTTCTTGTTAATGCGACCGGGTTTATATTCAATTTCATACTCGTATTCTTCGAGTTTCAGGCGCCAACGTGCTAGGCGGCTACCGGGGTCTTTTATTGAGAAAAGCCACGTTAGTGGTCTATGGTCGGTTATTAGTTTGAATTTTCGACCAAAGATGTATGGACGGAAGTGTTTTACAGCCCATACGATGGCTAAAATCTCGCGCTCGATGGTTGGGTATTTAGTCTCAGCTTTGCAAAGTGTTCTTGAAGCGAAAGCGATTGGTAAATCTTTTCCGATGGGGCCTTGTGAGAGAACAGCGCCGATGGCTAAGGCGCTTGCATCAGTGGTGAGTAGAAATGTTTCGTCGAAGTTTGGATAGATAAGAACTGGTGTCGAAGTGAGGGCTTGTTTTAATTCTTCGAAAGACTTCTTGCATTCTGAGTCGAAAACAAAAGGAACATCTTTTTGTAACAATTTGGTGAGAGATTTGGATAGCTTTGCGAAATTACTTATAAATCTGCGATAATAACCTGCCAGACCGAGAAAGGATTTGATTTTCTTCTGGTTAGTAGGCTGTGGAAAATTTTGGATGCATTGAATCTTATCGGGGTTAGGTTTCACTCCTTCTTTGGTAATGAGGTGACCTAGATATGCGACCTCCTTACGAAGAAATTCGCATTTATCAGGCTGGATTTTTAGATTGGCATTTCGAAGACGTTTGAATACTTCTGTGAGGCGAGAAATGTGTTCATGGACTGTTGGGGAATATACGATAATGTCGTCCATGTAGACTAGACATCTCTCGTTCTGTATACCCATGAGAATGTTGTCCATAACTCTCTGGAAGGTGGAAGGGGCGAACGAATTCGTAGTGTCCATTGTCTACACTGAAGGCACTTTTTGGTATATCTTTTGGATCTATCTCTATCTGGTGGAACCCAGATGCTAAGTCCAATATTGTAAAGTATTGGCACTTGCCTAATTGATCCAAGAGATCAGAGATATTTGGTAAGGGGTATTTGTCTCCTACAGTTACCTCATTGAGTTTCCTGTAGTCCAAGACTACACGCCATTTTTGCTTACCAGAAGCATCGAGCTTCTTAGGGACGACCCACACTGGGGATGACCAGGGGGAATTTGAGGGACGAATAATATTTTGACCTAGCATTTTGGATACCTGCGTTTTGACCTCTTCTTTGTGTATCTGGGGGTATCGATACGATTTTGTGAAAATTGGTTTCGCGTCATTGGTATCTATCGCTTGTTTAATCTCGTTAGTGAAGGTTAGTTGATCGTCTTCAAGACAAAAGATGTCCGCGAATTCTAAACAAAGTTGAGTTATTAAATCGTTTTCCTCCTCGTTTAGGTGGTCTAGACGGAGTTGATTTTTTATTTCATACTGTCTGTCGAGGCAAATTTGGGAGTTTTCTTCGCCTATATTATTTAGTGAAAAATTTTGGATCGGTTCCAATTTTATATTTGAAAAGTTAACAGTTTTGGGTACTGCATTTGCATTTAATATAGAGGTAATAAATTCGCCTTTGTCGTTTATTTGAACTATCGCGTTCGGAAGTCTTACTTTGTCTACTTTGGTAGCTTGCAGTATAGCTTCTGTGTTTGTTAAATGACATTTGAGTTTGGTAATTTCTTCCGTACGCGGTTCAACTGAAATTATATATGAGATGTTACGAATAGTATCGTGAGCGTCCGGGTTTGGGTAAATTTGTACATTTGATAGACCCTGGTCTGTGACTTTATGAATCGGAATTGTTTCGAAATTTGTTACAAGTTTTTTGTTTTTTATATCCACCATGCAATCATAGCGTTCTAAGAAATCAGAGCCAAGGAGTCCATCGAATTCTATGTCGAGATCGCATATGTAAATTTTGAACGGTTCGTTGTTGTCAAACGGGATAAAAACAGATTCATTAATAATTATTTTTTGTTCGGTTATGCCTTGGATCGTAACATTTTCTGGACATCTACTATAATTTCTACAAATTTTTGGTTTAAATATAGACAATCCGGCTCCCGAGTCGATTAATAGTCTATGCGTGTTAGTAGCATCATAGATATAAAATAAGTTTTTAGATTTGACAGACAACGAGGGGCTTATAGAAACTGTTGTTCCGGGAAATTGAGATTCGGGTTGAAATTGTCCAAGTTCATGTTGCCGAATTGGGTTTGCAATACTGTCATATTGGAGTCCCTGGTTTTGTGATACGGTGGGTCCGACTGGGCATGAGGGCCTGATCGAAAATCCCGATTGTATACAGGGGTTACGTCGAAAGTTGGTTCCTCTGTGTAATAATTCTCGGAGGGATTATTAGCAGTATAATAATCCTCACTAGTGTTGCTATATTCCGAAGTATTAGCTGCATAATAATTCGGACTCGCGTAGGGGTCATTATCCGTGTAATATCCCTCATTACTATTTTCGTACGAGTTGTCAGAGTAATAATTTTGATTTTGTTCTAGATTTTCGGGTTCAGTATTTTGATTAAAATGAAGTGTTTTCCTATTCACATTTGGTTTAAAATAGTTCGGATTCGGTTGAATCACAGGGGGTCTCGCATTATTAAAATTTGGGTTTGGTGTAATAACCGGTGGTCTTTGTTGCTGAAAATTTTGTGAGTTTCCGGGGTTTTGATTGTAGTAGTTAGGTCTTTGTTGTTGGAAATTTTGCGAATTTCCAGGATTTTGATTATAGTAGTTAGGCCTAGGGTAATTTTGGGGAATGCCAGAATTTGGAGGTCTAACATTTTGTTGTCTTTGACGGCATTCATTTGCGATGTGTCCCGCGCGTTTGCAAAATGAGCATTGTTTTGCGGCTAAATGTGAATTTAGGTTGCACATAGGTGTAATGGCATTATTGTTACGATTGGTTTTTTGTGTCTCAAAATAATTTAATTGGAGCTCCCTTCGAACTCTCGCTATTGCCGTTAGCATATCTGGGGGATCACTCGCCCTAACAACATGCGCGATTTTAGGTTCTAATCCCGTGAGTAGAGTGTTCAAAACCATACCTTCAGTTAACTGTATTTGAGCTTGTTTTTGCATCGTCGTTAGTCTTTGTTTTTGAACAGAAGCATGCATTTTTGCTTCGTGGGTTTGTAGGCGTGCAATAAAAGTAAGCGGGGATTCACTGGGGAGCTGTCGCATCCTTTGCAAATCTTGTATTAGTGAAGTAAGGTCTCTACTATCTCCGAAATGATTTTCTAAGAGTGTTTTAATTTCGTCCCATGTAGTGGGGTTTCTAGAGTTCACTAGTTCAGCTGCACGACCTTTTAATTTGTTTTTTACATGAACGGTTAAAAGAACTGTTTGGTTGCCAATTGACGGGTCGTAAGCAATTTTGCATGAATTTAAAAATGTATTTAAATTAATTTGATTACCGTCATATTTTGGGACAATTGAAAATATTTCACTCAACTTATATGGTTCAACAACATCTGGTTGAGGTTCATTTGGTTGTTGTTGTTGTTGTTGCTGCTGTTGATGAGCCATATTTCTAGTGGTTACTGGCATAAACTAATTTGAATTTTGAGGACTTATTTTTATTTTACTTATGATGCAGAGACAACAGAACTGTTTTTAAAACAATAATACGCAAGAAATAGTACGATTAATAATTAAAATAAGTTTTGCGCTTGAATGATTCAATAAGTACTTACACGTAAATCTTCATTTAGACGTTGGTCCTTTTTCTGTTTTAAGGGATTGGAATCCGCCACCTGTTGTCAAAGGTCTCCTTGTTCCAGCGATCCTTTCCTGAAGTTAGGCCCTTTTTGGGGTGCTCCTTGTTCTTCGGGAAGGTTTTCGTCAGTTAGGCTTTTCTTCCAGTTGTTTTTCCAGATCCTACCGACTGCGCCACTTTTATATCACTTATTTACTGTTTCACTTTTAAAAAAATTTTATTTTCACAAAAAGTTACAATTGAAAAACTTTTATTTAACTTTAAATATTTGAATTAATTATACAATAGTATATAATGCTATATAAAGCTGAGTACAATAATATGTGTAGACTGACTCTGATATGGTAATGGGTCGTATTTATAACATTCTATTTGCTGACGCTGGCATAAGCATTTCTTGGAAATTAATGCTATGCAAGCGTTTCACATGGGAATGTTTTATCTAGGAAGCTGTTATCGCTTATCTCATAAAGATATCGAGTTACTTAGCATATAACATTTTTTTTTTTTTTTTCGTTACCGGATGCTGGACAGTCTTCCCGTGGCCTCCGATGACAATCACACTGGAAGAGCGCCAGCTATTACCCGTGGCCACTCCCTACTTCCTGCAGGGTTAGCGACCATCGGTTCCAAAATCGATTGCCCTAAGTAAACGAAGGGACCCTAAGATGACCGCTTTTTGCATTTGAACTGCCAACCACTCGGCTGATTTACGGCAGGCCGGAATGGTCTTTAGTTCTGAGAGCAACGTGGGCTTCATTCCTCCGAGTACACCGATAATGAGGACGACCATCTTGACAGAGTATTCTGAGTATAGCACTCGGAGCTCATACCGGAGATCTCGATACTTTGTCCGCTTTTCCTCCTCCTTCAAGGTGATATTTCTCTCCGCGGGCGCGGAGAACTCGATGACGTATATCACCTTGCTTTCGTGGTCGAGGAGTACTATGTCAGGCTTATTGGCTTGGATTTGCCTGACTGTCGGGAACGAGTAATTCCAATATATTCGGCATTTCTCGTTCTCGACTACGGACTCAATATCTCCGGGGATATAAGGCAGCACTGGCGTTTGGTCTATCTCATACGAGTGCCGTAAATGATAATACAGCACCCTTAATGCCGCGTTGTGTCTGTGGATGTAGGCCGAACTCGCATTCACGGGACACACGGATACCAAATGCGTGAGCGATTCCGGCGCCTGACGGCAGATCCTGCAATTAGTGTCACGGACCTCTACACCCATAACGTGACTTCGATAGACCAAGGTGTTTATTACACCATCTTGACAGGCCACAATAAATCCCTCGGTCTCTGACTTAAGCCCAGCTGACCTTAAGAAGGCGAAGGTCAGTTTTGTCGATAAACCCAGTGCTTCTATGTTATTGTAGAATGCACCGTGCAGGGGTTTATCAACATGCTGCCGGAACAGATTCCTGTGTTCGGCAGCTTTAATCTGGGCTATCAGACGATTTGGTGGAAGCTCAGTTACTGATTCTGCGTCAGCACCTCGCCGACCTCCTCGTCTGAAGTCAAATACCAGACCGAGTTCATCTGCGGCCCGTTTTGCTGCCTTGAATAATCCTGCGCCCACCCCCGCGATCTCGTGATCTCTCACAAACAGCAGGAGTGGGTCCGAGCTCCTAAGGATGTCACATGCCATACTCAATGATACTCTGCCATGCATGCACTCCAGGCTCAAGAGTCCTCGGCCTCTTCGTTGTCGTGGGAGGTACACCCGAGGAACGATCTCGGATGAATGCTACCATGAATGTGCATCATCTTGCAAGTTTCTCTGTCCAATTGGTGCAGCTCATCTCTGTTCCACTTGACTGCTCCGAAGGAGTAGAGCAGAATCGGAACGGCAAGCATATTCGTTGCAGACACCTTATTCTTCCCCGACAGTTCGGACGACCAAATTTGTCGGAGCCGGTGTCTGTACTTGCCACGGAGACTTTTTAATCTGTTTTACATCCTGGATATGGTGTTGCTGTACACCCAGATATGTATAGGTCTCTTCGGCATCCAGATGTCTTAGGATGCTTCCGTCTGCGAGCTGCACGTCTTCAGAGAATTCCCCACATCGTCCTCTCTTGAGGTGGACGACTGCGCATTTGTCCAACCCAAACTCCATTCCAATTGCCCGCGTGTACTCCTGAACCACCCTCAGAGCATTCTTGAGTTCGCGCTCTCCGGAGGCATACAGTTTGAGGTCATCCATATAAAATAGATGAGTGACCTTGTGCCTCCGGTTATTCGGTGGCCCACATTGATACCCACGGGTTTGGCGAAGACCAGCAGATAACGGTAGCAGAGAGATGCAGAACAGGAGAGGACTCAGGGAGTCACCCTGGAACACTCCTCTCCTGAATGTGACCAGCTCTGTCGAAACCCGCTGAGCACCTGAAGTAATGGTGAAGCGGGTTTTCCAGAGGGGCATCAGCTGTTCAATGCATCTCACTAGTGGTGGCGGGACCGCAAGGCATTGGAGCAAGAATAAATATAGCTCATGGGATGTTGTATAAAATGCCTTACGGTAATCCACCCAGGCCATTGATAGGTTCCGCAAGTGTTGCACAGAGTCCTGTGTGACACAGCGGTCTATCAAGAGGTTTTCTTTACAACCTGCCACACCTTTATTACCACCTCGCTGCTCGTGTATCTGTTGGAAGACCGGATCAACTAACCTCTTTGTCCTGTCGTACAAGATGCGAGTAAACAGCTTGTAGCAGGTATTAAGGCAAGTGATCGGCCTATAATTCTTTGGGTTAGAGAGATCTCCCTTTTTGGGGATTAGCACAGTTCGTCCTTCCACCAACCAGCTCGAAATCGGCTGCCCCTCGTTCAGCCATGAGTTGAATACTCTGGCCAGACGACGATGGGTGGATGGAAATTTTTTCCACCACCAGTTGTTTATGCCATCTGGACCAGGGGCAGCGAAGTTCTTAGTACCAACAAGAGCTTGTTGGACTTCTTCCGTGCTAATCGGTGGGCACACTTCTACTGGATCATTAATGTGTCTGACAAGACAACAACAATCAAAGGAAGAAAAACCACAGGAAACAAGAACCTATGTACAAGTCACGAATACAAATGTAATGCACTCAACAACCTCAGGACATGAACAGGATAGAAACACAAGCACAAGTTAATCCTCGTCCGCAGGATTTTTAGAAAGGAAGATTTTAACTACAAAATACAGTCATATGCGCGAATTTATAACAATGGACAACGATAAGGATAAAATGCAACAAACAAGAAAGGGTAAGTTACCAATCATAAAGGTAAACATACAAGGTATAAATTTATCATCGTTACTGGATACTGGTTCAGAAGTATCACTGCTCAATGAGGATATATTTGACAAACACAAAGATAAGTTTGTACAAAAATTCATTAGGATATCAATGGTAAAATTACTAAATGCGAATGGTCGAAAGTTTTCGGAAAGTAACAAAGTTTTAAATACGAGTTTTAACGTGGAAGGTCAATCTTATAAATGTGAATTATACATAGTACCAGATTTAAATTTTGATATGATATTAGGAGATGTTTTATCTCAATTACGTACCAATATTAATTTGGGAACAAGATTCCTAGAACTTGAGGGTAAAATAATACCTATATTAAATAAAAATGAGAATATAATGAATAATGTAATAAATATAAATAAAGGCAAACGAGCCAATGCGGGACACGAAATAGGGTCAGAGAGTACCTGTGTCAAAAATAATGCGGTAAATATGAGGAAGAAGAATCCTACATATGTAATAAATAATAGTAATTATAAAATGCACGAAAATGTTGAAATAAAATGTCTATCTGAATATACAGAACTTATTTATGAACTATTAAAAAGGTACAATTCACTTATAAACTATGAAGCTAGGGTAGCAACAGGGTATGCTCACAGATTACAAGTTGATGAAACAAAACCATTCAAAAGTAAAAATTATCCTATTCTTTTTAAATACAGAGAGCAAGTACAATATGAAATTCAAGATACGATACATTCTGATATAATAGAGTCAGCTAAAACAAACTACATAAATCCATTGGTAATAGTAAAGAAAAAAGGTAATGATATTAGACTTTGTTTAGATGCACGCACTTTAAATACAATAAATAAATCGCAATTTGATTCGCTACAAACAATTGATTCAATGTTATCTAGGATTGGAAAAAACACGATATTTTCCAAACTTGACTTAAAAAATTCTTTCTGGCTCATTCCACTTCATCCTGACTCACGAAAATATACTGGTTTCAGTGTGGAAGAGCATATTTTTCAATTTAAAGTGGTACCATTTGGACTACAAAGTGCAAGTTCAGCTTTAGTTAGAGCAATGCAGAATATTCTTGATCGTTACGAGAACTTCTGTTTTCATTATATCGATGACATTCTGATTTTCTCTGAAACAATAGAAAAACATTATAAGCACTTAGATACAATTTTAAATGTTTTACATGAAGCAGGATTAAAATTAAATATTGAGAAGTGTGAATTTTATCAAAAATCGGTTAAATATTTAGGATATAAGATAACGCAAACAGGCATTAGCATTGGTAAGGATAGAATAAAAGAAATAAAGGAATATCCTACTCCAATAAATTTAAAAACTCTAAGAGGATTTTTAGGAATTCTAAATTACTACAAAAAATTCGTACCTAAATTATCAGAACTCGAAGTTCCTTTGATTGAACTATTGAGAAAAGATATCAAATGGCAATGGAATGAATTTGGTGACAGCCCAGAAAGACCATGGGAAAACCAAAATATTAAAAATCTACAAGATATTCATGAAATAGTACGTATGAGATTAAGACGAAATGCAGAAAAATATATGATACGCGAGAATAAACGTATAAAGAAGAAAATAACATTTAAAGAAGGGGACAAAGTGGTTGTTAAGAAAATGAGAATAACAAATAAAAAGGTAAACATTTGTGCGAAATTAGCATATCCATATGAAGGACCATATGTTATAAACAAGATACTCAATCAGAATACATATGAACTGAAATATCCAAAAGAAGACAAATTACGGGGGAAATTTCATATTGAAATGATTTATCCATACGTAACAGATGAAAATCAATTTGCAAACTATCAATATTAGTACAAATATCCTGTCAACTTAGGAAACTAAGAAATTTTTCAAAGTATTTCAAATTTTATTAGTTGGGGGGGCAAATGACATGATATAATTAACTTAAATAAGGGAAGAATTGCAGACAGGCGTATCAAACAAAATAGGGTCAATGCAAATCAATTTTACAGCTTTACAGTCTATAAAAACCAAAAATTAAAGTTGTGCATTTAAAAAAAATCAACTGGTGTGATTTCAAGTACTAATAAAGAAAATGAAATTGGGTATAACAAGGAAATAAATAGTTATTAAGAAATTTGTAAATTTAAAATGTATAAAAATTTGTAAATCTTACTCTATCTTAAAAAGGTAACCTTCCTTTTGTGCAAGTGCAACAGTTAAAATTAGTGTGGGAAATCCATCGTTGGCAAGTTTCGAGGTGGTACAGAAACAATAATTGCTCAGTAACACTTCACGGTGAAAAGAATTCTGTAAAATGGAAAGTGCGGGTTTCCATACCTAAAAAGACAAAATTGTTAAAAATAAGCCATAGACTTGTAATTAAATGGTGAAAACTTTACAAATTATTAAATTTTAATAGGAAAAACAAACCTTATAACAAAACAAAACATTAAGAGTAGCAAGTTTAAAAGGTTTGAAACAAAGTCAAAGAAAAAAGCAAATAAAAAATGAACCTTTCAACATTACTCAAATTTCAGTGATCGCTTTTAAAATATTTAAATGTAATTACAAAGACACTTACCTAAAGTAACTTAATTAAGAGCCATTCCTGAATTTGATGTCCTAATTTAGTTTTTCATGTGAGAAATACTGGCTGAAGTAAAGTTTGTGTTAAAGACAGGTACTTTCTAAGTTTTTTTCAAGTTTAAAGATGTATTGTTATACCTACATAATTTGTTTCACATTTAATACTGGAATTTCTAGGAAGTTTTATGATGTCTTTTCAGGAAGTAAAGCATATCAATAGGGGCTACAAAGGTCCAGAAGTCACATGTAAATTCCTGGAAAGGAAATCATGCATAATTATATAAAATATAAACAAATAACTTTATATTGTATAGGTATAGTTAAAATAAGTAAGACAGAACGTTTAAAAGGGTAAACGAAACAAAAATTGAATGTAATTTAGGAAATAAGAAAGATTTTAAATAATTTATAAATATCATGAAACAAAATTTCACAGGTCAGCTATATGCATGAAAGTCACATATAAATGATCAGTGAGAAAAGGGGAAAACTATTTAATAGCTTAAAAAGAAATAAGAAGCAGTATAAGGAAAATTTAAATTTGAAATTTTATAAAAATTAAATAAATTTTAATCAAGTGATATAAAAATGTCAGATTAAAAAGTTTTGAGTTGGGGTAACCAAGCAAAATAAATAACAAGTAGTAAAAAATTTGGAAAATAAACGACGCTTTTTGAGAAATTTGTCCATTTAAAAGGAAAAATTAAATTAAATATTAGAGAAAACTACTCAAAAACCAGTTAAAAGTAAAGAAAAAGGAAATATGCAAAATTAAATTCAAGAAAAGTGACAGTAAAACGTCAAATGAAAATCAGGCAAGTCAAATCTCCATATATTTGTGTAGAATATTGTATCTATGTGTACACTTATATATAACACAATAAATATTTTTCTATTCTATTCTATTCTATATTTCCAATAGCAGTAATTTAAGACACAAAGCATAGTTGTACGAAAGTTTGTTTCACGAAATTAATCATAATAACAAATATTCAGAAACAATAAAGCAAAAGTAGTATTGACAATTGAAATTAATATTGGTAGTTGTTTTACCTGATAATAAAGACGTATCCAGAGGAGAAGAGCATCCAAAGGCACTAAAATTTTAATATTTTTGGGAAAGAAGAAAACAAATTATAATATTACTGTAAAGGTTAAGTTCAAAACGTTAAATTAGCCACGGAAGAACAGCTGAAAACAACAGATAATAACGACATCTATTAGTGGAACTTGGAATTGCTAGCGAAGAAAAGAACATCGAGGAAACAGGTACTTTTAATCAAAATAAACAACATTTGAATTTTATTACTTTATTTTTAAAATTTTCTTTTCATTAACAATAAATAAAAAATGTTCGATTCACAAATAAAAGAAAAGGCCTATAGTTTAAGTTATTTAATAAGAATATATGTCAATTTATCACAAAGAGTTTACCCTTGTCCAATAAATTTGTTATATTGATTTCATTTTTAATTATTTCATTAATTAAATCACATGATCTTTGAAACGACTGGCTAGTGAGTGAACTCGCACTGGGAGAATCTTTTAAAAAACTTGCTCAACTGTGATTGTGTGTTTATCCCTAGACAGTGGCGCCTATAAATAAATTTTTCTGTCTATCATAAAATTTTATTCTAAAAGAAAAGGTGAGTTAAAGTAGAATAATAATTAGGAGAAGGGATAAACAAAAACGAAATATAAAAACATCAAAAATAAAAAACACAACAATAAATATATATATATATATATATATATATATATATATATATATATATATATATATATATATATATATATATATATATATATATATATATATATATATATATATATATATATATATATATATATTTGCACAGCTATCACACTCACCTCCTGAATGGACTACAGACGCCCAAACCTCCGCCCTAAGGAAACGACTTATGTCTGTAATTTTTTTTGTAAAACACTATTTAATGCGAATACAAGAATGGCACCAAAAGAGGGGTAAATTATTTTAGGTTTTAAGATACGTTGTATATGTGTAAAAAAACGGAATATACAACATATATACCGAGCTCCTAATACAGAGCAGTAGATGTGTCTCCCATGTATCAGTGCGTGAAGTACAGTATATGCGCATTTGCTTCCACCACTGTTGCCGCATCTAAGTAGACGTTTCACCAGTTACTGCAACTGTCTTTACGGATTTATCGGTGTTCGGTAGCGTCGGCCGAAAGTTCACATTCGCGTGCCGTGGTAAGCGCTGAATTCAGAATTGCATAAAACCAAAGAATACAAGAATGTAATTAATTAATAATAATAATTTTATTAATCCACTTGATCACATTACGTGACATCGGATAAGTGGAAATTTTCAACAAATAGCCAAATACAATGGAAATAAAATAGATAGTACATAATTGAACTTGGTCAACATAATTTCAATACATATAGATATGTTACTTATAAATAAAAATAAAAATACAATAATAAATAATACATACCAAACAATTTAAAAACACACGTTACACAAAAGATTAAACATTAATAAATTAAAAATAACAAAATCACAGATTAGGTATCATCACTATAATAATAATTTAGAGAATAATAACTTATTTGTTAAAAATATCTTAATTTCTACTTTAAAACACCTGAGATCAAAATTTCTATATTTAGAAGATAAAGTATTATTGTAAACTTATATGGCCAACTATTTTGGACTTGTTTATATTTTGATGACCTATGCCGTGCAATTATGAAGTACCGACATTGCAAACGAGGGCGATTAGCTAGTCGTAGATTGAATATATAAATACACAATGTTTATTTTGTAAACCATAGTGAAAAGCAATGCAATCGATTACTGTTAACATTTTGCAACTGATAAAAGGAGTTCCCGAATCTCGATATAAAAAGATTAGTCATATTATCACAATATTGCTTTGTTATGGCTAAACATGTGTAGTAAATGTAAATACAGCGTAATTTTCACATAAAAATATATAGCTGCCTAAAACTTTACAGTCACCCAGACAATAGCATAATGTATACTTTTACTTTAGGAAGATAAATTTTATAACTGAATCATCTACCTGCGAACGTAGGTAGTGGGAAAAATACCGGCGACAGTGTGGTTTCTTTTTAATCCCTTTATTTATATTTACGTTCCGGCAGAATTTAGCAATAGCTGTTTCGCTATTCAGCTTTTTAATGCTTTTTGTAAAGGTCTGATTAAAAATTTTTAATAAAAAGTATAAATAGTGCTTTTGTGCGTTTAATAAAATTGTTCTTAATATAACTTGCCTGTTTCTCTATAAAACAAATTGAACAAGATGCAGTTATTTGAGTAAACCCTTATTGTAGAAAAATATTTAGTCACTTGAAAATTATTTTTTACGATAAATACTTCCTGATTTATGTCCAAAAAACATTTCATTACGACGTATTAACTGAAATATGCAATAGCAATAAGGAGTGGAAAATCTTTTATAGAATATAAAATCTAAAAATCTATGAATGGCTAGTTAAAAAACAAGTTTAATTATATGTGTAAATATTTTTATTAGTGAATAACTTGATTTTAATAAATTGTCACTTTTATGAAACAATGGTAATTACTTCCACATCCACGTAGTGGATTGGAAGTATAGTAATCGCAAAAAATTTTCAAAATTTTTTTTTTTCTTGAAATAGGTTTAGAATGTCATGAAACGTCGAGATTTTAAATTTGAGCGAAAAAAAATTTCTGTCTGTCGGTCTGTCTGTTTGTAACTTTTTTGTCCGCACGCTTTCTCCGGAACGGTTTAAGATATTGACTTGAAATTTTGTACACTTATATATTATAACGAGATCTGGAACTGGATTGTTTTTTGAAGATATCCGGTGAAGGGTTGGGGGATAAATAGGGGTAAATATGGGGAAATATGTAAAGCAAGCTGGTAAGAGTACGGAAACTTGAAATTTGATGTATGTGCTACAAGCGAAGGCCTCAGATTTTTTTATAATATTTTTCAACCCCCCACTATCCCTAGTCCATTATTAAAGGGGTTGATAAAATAAAATTGGGATACTCATTTGAAATTTGGTACACGTATGTATTATAACGGAATCTCTAACTGGATTATATTTTGAGATGATTCCGTTGAAGAGTTGGGGGTTAAATAGGGGTTAATAGGGGAAAGTAAGTGAAGCAAGTTGGTACGAATACAGAAACTTCAAATTCGGTGTATATACTAGAAGCCAAAGCCTCAAATTTTTTTATAATATTTTTCAACCCCACCACCCCTACTCCATTATAAAAGTGGTTGATAAAATAAAATTGAGATATTCATTTGAAATTTGGTACGCGTATGTATTATAACGACATCTGGAACCAGATTTTATTTTGAGATGATTCCGTTGAAGGGTTGGGGGTTAAATAGGGGTAAATAGAGGAATATAAGTACCTAAAGCAAGTTGGTAAGAGTACAGAAACTAGAAATTCGGTGTATGTACTAGCAGCTAAAGACTCAGATTTTTTTATAATAATTTTTAAGCCCCCACCACCCCTACTCCATTATTAAAGGGGTTGATAAAATAGAATTGAGATATTCATTTGAAATTTAGTACACGTATGTATTATAACGACATCTAAAACTAGATTATATTTTGAGATGATTTCGTTGAAGGGTTGGGGGTTGAATAGGGATAAATAGGGGAAAAGAAAAGCAAGCTGGTAAGAGTACAGAAACTTGAAATTCGGTGTATGCACTAGAAGCCAAAGTCACAGATTATTTATAATATCTTTCAACCCCCACCACCCCTACTCCATTATTGAAGGGGTTGATAAAATAAAATTGAAATATTCACTTGAAATTTGGTACACGTATGTATTATAATGACATCTGGAACTAGATTATATTTTGAAAAGCTTCCGTTGAAGAGTTGGGAGCTAAATAGGGTTAAATAGAGGAAAATAAGTAAAGCAAGCTGGTATGAGTATAGGAACTTGAAATTCAGTGCATGTACTAGAAGCCAAGACCTCAGCTTTTTTATAATATTTTTCAACCCCTTCAACCCCACCCCTACTCCCTTATTAAAAGAGTTGATAAAATTAAATTTAGATTTTCACTTGAAATTTGTTACACGTATAACGATATTTTAGATTATATTTTGACATGATTGCGTTGAACGAGTGGGGGTAATTGGTAAATAGGGAAAAATCTGCCAAAAGTACAGAAACTTGAAATTCGGTATATGTCCTAGAAGCCAAGGCCTCAGATTTTTTAACAATATTTTTCAAGCCCCCACCACTTTTAATCTATTATTAAAGGGGTTGATAAAATGAAATTGAGATATTCACTTAAAATTTGGGACACGTATGTATTATAACGACATCTGGAACTAGATTATATTTTGAGGTGATTCCGTTTAAGAGTTGAGGGTTAAATAGGAATAATTAGGGGAAAATAGGTAAATCAAGCTGGTAAGAGTACAGAAATGTGGTATTTGGTGTATATACTAGAAACCAAGGCCTCAGATTTCTTTCTAATATTTTGCAAACACCACCATCTTCGCTCCCTTATTATTGGGTTTGATAACATAAAAGTGAGATATTTACTTGAAAGTTACTACACGTATGCATTGTAATGACATCTGATTGAGATGATTCAATTGATAAGGTGAGACGTGGTAGGTTGTGAATAGGGGAAAATAAGTAGGGTAAACTAAAAACTTAATTTTTAACGTATATGGTAGAAACCAACGCCTCAAACTTTTTTATGACATCTGCTCTAAGTATTATTAAAATTCTATGTCTAATAATTTCCACATACTAGAGTGCAGATCTAGTCAAGATGTTTCCTTTAAAATGACTTGGAGGAAAAATCTGGATGTGGAAGTAGTGATTCCTTAGGCAGCGGTTTTTTACAATATTTTGTTTAAAAACCATTGTTTAAAGAACAAATCTTTAAATAATATTATTCAATTTTAAAACGACAAAATGAATTTCCAAAAAAGTGACTTTTGGACAATTTTTCAATAAAATTAATAACTCGGAAAATTCACATCTCGTGAATAAAATTTGCGAAAGTTAAATTAAAGCTACGAAAATTTCCTATATCCTTGTGTTTTCATTTTCTTATGTAATAAAAATTAATGGAATTAAAAAGTATGTGTGTATGCCTCGATTTTAGGATACAATAATGTAATAGTGGCATTCTAAAAATTACTTACTGCATTATTGCATGAATACAACCATAAACTACTAATAAAAATGGTTTTATTTCTATTTATCTAACTAAGAAACTAATTTTGCCATATTGTAATACATCGCTGAAAATTAAAAGTACTAAAGAATACGCACAAAAAATCCAATATGACGTTTACAGAAAAAGCAAAAGCTGTAATCAGTATAGCCCAGTTATAAAAAATTTTAACTTCGGAAAGAAACAAGAACGGTTGAAATTTGGCACATGATATTTTCAAAGTATTACTATGAAAAATAAATATGTTTACATCTGCATAGGGGACGCGTCACTGGAACAACTGAATTTGAATTTCAAAAATCCCATTTTTTTAAATATATTTCGGGAAATATTTATAGGCCAAAAAGGACGTTAATTTTTTTTAAAGAAGAGGATATTTAAAAATGAGGTCATATGTTCTTTTTTCGTAGAATTAATAGTGTTCATGTAAAATGAAGTGAACTTTAGGAATTCACTTTTGCGCGAAAAGCTAAAAAATCACAAATCTCACAGACGCAACATCATAAAAAGTATCACATCTCCCTCAAAATTAAGCCAAAAATACAAGAAAAGTCGCCAAAGAAAAAGGTGTAAACTTTCAGATTTATTGATTTATTTCTATTAGGAGTTGCTCCTGAAGAATGTATATGAATTTTAAAAAATTGCTTCTCGGAAAACTTATTTTTACTTGTAATGCTCTATCTTCAAAAATTAATCAACGTGTACAATTCTTGTCGGGTTACATTCTTAATAGTATATAGCGCAAAACGTTTTCCGTTTATTGACTTTAAAACAGAGTACTTTGAAATTTGTGAATTTAACCACAAAATTTCAATTGAAAATAGTTGTGAAATCGCATAATCTATTCCTAATAAAAAATGTTAAAATGAGAAAAAAACTGTGTGTGTACTATAATGCGTAATACAGTTTTTAATTCCACAATTAACTTTCTTTTTATGCAGGTATGTTAAAAATGTGGAATTTTTACTTTACTCAAGAAACCCAGAAACGGTATAATTTTAGGACTTGTAACTTATGGATTTTGTTCATTAATTCCTATACTTTTAATTGATAACAATTCATTTTGATATGGTCCTGTCAGAAAAAAGTACAATGGGTCTAAAAGCACGAAAATTTATTTAAGAAAAGGCATCGTGATTAATACGTGCATTTGCTTACTATGGCAATACGCGTGTTGCCGCTGTTGATCAGCTGATCTTACTTAGTCATGTTTGTATACCTCGTGGCGTGTGACTTCGTACAAGAATCACATAATTTTCAAGGAAATCACACACACCACACATAGTAGACAACCCCCCGAATCCAAGGCTGAGACTGTCCGGAAGGGGGTTACATGTTTGAAAAAACGCAAACAACATCCATTACCCACCAACATTGCCATCAGTGTTGGAGCTGAGGATCGAACCCAGTATCCACACGATAGGAAGTCTGACCAAGCGCGCTTGCCAAATATAATAAAATTACAATTATACATAGCATTGGTTATCAGATAATCAGAGTAATTTAATTAAAATTGAGGGTTACAACTTGATCAGTAACTTTTCTAGAAAGCGACATAAAAATGGCGATATTTTATAAACTAAATTTGACTCAATGTAAACGAAATAAAGGAGGTACATCATGTATCAACAGAAAAGGTTTTTGAAATTTTTGGTGTCTACAGGTCACCAACAAGGGGACGTAAATTTATTTCTAACAGAACTATCATCTCTTTTAAAGAATCATATGAAAAAAACGTAAAGAACAGTATACCGACTATTATATCGGGTGATTTAAATATTGAGTACCCAATCAAAACGAACTTCATGATATTATTCATTCGTATGGCTTTAATAATTGCATAGCCCTGCAAGAAATACCTCCACTTCCTCTAGTGCAGTTGATTACATATGCGCCAATTTTGACCAAGGAGTTTTAAATTTTTCTCCCGATGTAATTTTTAATGGTATTAGAATCAAATTGTAACAGGGAAGTTCAAACAGGAAAAACAACGTATTCAAGACTGTATAGCCAAGCTAATTATGATACATATCTATCCCACGTAAGCAGGGAGTCACGGTTTGAAATTTATCAGACTGATGATGTTAAAATAGGGTTTGAAATTTTTGTAAATAAGTTAAGATATTACGTAGATATATCGTTCCCTAATACAAAAATAAAACAAAACATGTTTAAACCCAAAATGTGGCTAACACGAGGCATGAAAATTTCGGCAGAAAAGCTTAAAGAATTGCGTCATAGAATGCGTATAACAAATAGCCAGATTAACGCAGAACACTATGAAAAATATAAATACATTTACAAAAAGTTCATCGTAGCTGCTAATAAATTGTAAAATGGCAGGCTATATCAGGAATCAAATAACAAATGCAGAACTGTTTGGGATTAATAACAAAATAAACAAAAATAAAAATTCCACCGAAATATCACAAATTATTTTAAATAAATCTAAAGTAACAAACCACGATATCTTAGCGAACTCGTCTCGAAATATGTAGCCCCGTCCCGCACAAGGACATTTGCGGCCTTCAAGGATTGTATTACCTCGTGTGCTATTATTTATTACAAATGTCAAAAAACAAATAATTCCGAAAATCTGCTGGCACACATTTTTCAAATACTAAGAAGGTGTACCAGTAAAAGATTTCATAAATGGCCATTTTAAATGTCATATGGCCTGACTAACAATGATGGTATATCAATTATAGTTGATTCTAGGTTTAAAATTTTTTATAGATATTAAACTTCATTTATATGAAATGCACTAGATCTGCAGTATTTATGTTTGCGTACCGATCAATAAATTAAAATATACTAAGGACAAGGGGAATAATTATCTTAGGTCATATAATAGGCCTGATATAGCTGAATTGATAACCATCGATAATGAATGGCAAACTGCCTTTATAGCACTATTTACCCGCAAAAATTTACCCGCTAAAATTTGAGCTCTAAAATTTGCAACTTGACTAAATCTTACGGTAGAAATCATTCAGTGAATTTACACAAATGCATCAGCAAGGATATTAATACGCTATATTTATTTAAGTGATTATTGTTGTAATATAAAACAGAACAAGACAGCATGGAAACAAGGTACGTAGGTACTCTTTAACATTTTAAATTATAATAATGTGTATATGTCAGTTTATTAGTTATATCTAAAATTGTAAATATCGCTCATAAAGAAAAACTTTCATATCTTATTAATGATGATTTATATTATTTTGATTTATTATTATTATTGTTCATTTGATACTTTGACTTCTGCTTCTCAACAAATGTTTTGTTGATCTAGATAATTTCACTTTCAGCTTGCAAGCAAAGCGGTAGAATTGCATGGACTGCAGAACAAGCCGAGGTCGTCACAAACTACTTCAAACGCCACATTGAACTCAAAAAAGCCCCTAAGAAACATGAATGTTTAGATCTTATTAAAGAACATCCACATTTACTACGAAATAAGGATTGGGTTCGCATTAAAACGTATGTATACAATTCGTATCGCGATAGGTAGGGTATACATAAAAGCGTTGAACTTTCCTAATCTGTTTTCGTTTTCAATTATTAATTAACTTTAATTTTACCACTTATTTCAAAATATTATATTACATGTTTATGACAGTAATAATCCAGTAACTTTATACATCCTACCTGACATCAAATCGGGTATCTATGTTTTTCTAATATGTTGTATATGATTATAAATTAATGTTGAATCCAAATTTACGACCTCGGTAGACCTCCGGACCTTGGTCAAAAATCAAAAAAACTGGGAGATTATTTACTTTTTTTCAGTTTTAGTCAATTTTGAGTTCTAAGACCTACTGTTTTGCCAAAAACAATTTCATACTTTTTGGAGGTAGACTAAATTTGCTACAAATTGGTACCAGAACGGACTTTGTAGACCAAGTAGTCCACGAGGTACAGCTATTCAATGTATTGGAAAGTTCTCATATTTTGCCATCTTTAGCAATTATTAACTTAAAAATTTGTGAAACTGCTATAACGGGGTTCAGAAAATTCATTTTACTCGAGCGAAATAAAATGAAATTTGGTAAGTAATAGTACTACTATTATATTGAATGTATAGGAAGATACATTGTTTTTTTTTTAATTTTAAAAATTAGTTATAAACAGATCTATTCAAACAACTTTAGCTTTCTTGGATGTCCGGGAGTGTCGTCCGTGTCGTCTATGTCGCTGTTCTCTCTTATCTCCTCTTCCTCTTATTCTTCTTCTTGAGCCGAGAAGAGATCGCCCAACGCCTTGTAGTCCGATTCTTCTTCGAGGTTTGGGGGGTGGGGATAAAACAACCAGCGAATCGGCCCGGGAAAACCGGGGGCTCTACCCCTAGCACATCACATTAAAAAATTAAAATATGAGAAACTTGCAAAACTTTGAACAGCTGTATCTCGGTGACTCAGAGTCCGTTCTGGCAACAACTTGCAGCAAATTCAGTCTACTTTAAAAAGGTAATAAATTATTTTTACCTTGGACGTCAAAATCGATAAGAACTGAATAAAGGCAAAAATTCTCGTAGTTTTTCTGGATTTTTGACCAAGAGGTCTGCAGAGGTCGTAAACTTGAATTTAACATTAATTTGTAATCCTATATGATATATTAAAATAACATAGATACTTGATATGATGTCAGGTAACCCTCTTTTTTGATGACAAGGTTACTGGACTATAACGAATTAATATAATTTTATATATGTGAATCGCTATGATAAAGAGTATACTTATAAAAACAGAAATCAACCAAATGAAAATTGCAATTATTGTTGTAGTTATAAATGTGTTTCTTATATTTTTATTTATACATTTTTCAATAAAAATTATTAATATTCTGTAGTTTTTTTTTTGGAAATTTGACAGATAAATAAAACAACACATTTAATATTTGTATTTGTTATTTCTACTGCAAAGGATTTTACACAGTGAGAATACGTTTTATGGCTTGCTAAGTTGTATGATGAACTTAAAAATGCATCTATGCGATTATAATACATGGCAAGAAAACTATATATAAACTTACCCCTGCCTGGCCATATTCGAACAGAATTTTGAATGGATCTCTCAAAATCCACACATCCACAAGATGCAAAAAACTTACAGGTTATTGAAAATTAATTGCAAAACAGACGCATTATTTTAAAATCGTGTTTTCATGTTGCGAGAAATATATGGTCTGGGGATATTACTTATATCTAAAAACTTTTAAAAAAAATGTTGTATTGTTTTTGCAAATAAAGTACAAATATGATACACTAAATTGCAACAAAGTTAAACGTATTTAAATTATAATTTCCATATTTTTAGAAAAACGTTTAAATGTAAGTTTTCCATAATATAAAAATGACCATGTTAAGTTCTTGTATTTTGTTTTCGTAACTGATGTGACATCTTCTAGCATTTACTACCGATTTTTAAAGGTAATGGCGATAGTAGGATTTAATTATACCTTCGTAAGTATATAGCAATATTGGTTTCTACACACTGTATCGTTCGCCATTGGAAATTTGAATGTTCTCTTTATTTATGAACAGTCGAACAAAAAATTCACTGAATATATTATTGATTATTAAAAAGTCAAATATATTTGTTTAATCACACATGCACTAACGTTTCACATAATATTAGCTTCCGCGTAACACCTATACCCATAACTTATTAGGTTTGGGTTGTAATTTAATAAAAATACCAATTTACGATTTAGCATTTATTACGTGTTTAAATCACGAGAGTGCAGGCAGAACTAACTAAAAATATTCTACTTTATTGAAATGCCCTTTTAAAGTACTTGAGACTCAGTATGTTATTCTTAAGTAGGTTCTGTTCCCAGAACCTCAAATTTAAACGAATAATGTAAACTTTCACGCTTAGTTGTCTTATGGTTTTTGTAAACATAATCTATCAACACGTAATTTCAACTGCTATTACTGAATAAATATTGTGATATAATTTAATTTCGTACTTCCCATTCTGATAATCGAATTACATTGTACCCTTTCAGCCACGTTTCACACGTCACAATTTTTAACACCAATTATTATTATTATTATTTGACCTATTTTTAAAGTTTTAGTCAATCAGGAATTCATATGTTATCCAACAAATGTTTTAACTTTATTTAACGTATTTTAAAATATAACTGCTGTGCTTATAACATAAGTTAAATTGGACAACTAGTCCAATTTTTTTCACATGCGATTTTTTCGAAAACTGGTAGGTACTTAACCCTATAAAAAAATCAGTAAAAGAATTTACACAGAACTTCCCTCTTTATTTATACCTGGCGGACACCCTAAAAATTGATTAATTAAAATTATTATATTAATTACGAAACCACATATGAGAATAATAATCATTACAAAGAAACCTGATAACTTTTGGTCAAAAACATACAGAGTGGTCATCTGACAGCAAAAATTCAATATTAAATAAAAGGTGCTATATATGGATACAATTTTGGTTGAAAATGTTTTCTTTTTAATTTTAAAAAATGTTCAAAAGCATTTTTATCTGAAATAGGTTTAGAATGTTAAGAAATGTGGAAATTTTAAATTTGAGCAAAAAAACATTTTTCCATCACATATTCTAGTAGTAAAAAAAAAATAATAAAAAATTCTTTGACATTTTCAATTTTTTGTTTGAAAAAAAAAATTTATGAATAGATTTAGAATGTCATGAAACGCGGAAATTTTAAATTAGAGCAAACAAATTTTTCCATCATATTCTATTGTAAAAAAAGTTTTAAAAAAACTGTCTGACAAAATTTTCAAAACAATTTTTCATTTTGAAAAAAATTTTTTATGAAATAGATTTAGAATGTCATGAAACGTGGAACTTTTAAATTTGGGCAAAAAAATTTCCATGTTCTATGGTAAAAGAATTTAAAAAAAATGGAAACAATTTTCAAAACAACTTTTCTTTTTGACATTTTTTTAATGAAATAGGTTTAGAATGTCATAAAACGTGGATACTTTAAATTCGAGCAAAAAAATCCATCATATTCTATAGTAAAAAAATGTTTTAAAAAAATTTCTTTGACAAAATTTTCAGTTTTTCTTTTTGAATTTTTTTTTATGAAATAGATTTAGAATGAAACGTGGAAATTTTAAATTTGAACAAAAATATTTTTTTTCCATCTATTCTAGTGGTAATTTTTTTTTCAGAAATGTTGGTAAATTTTTTTTTTCTGAAATAGGTGTAGAATGTCATAAAACGCGGAAATTTTAAATTTGAGCAAAAACATTTTTTTTTCATTATTTATTCCATTTAGACGGTCCACCCTGTATATTTTCCAGTGAAAGTTTAACCTAACCTAACCTAACCTAACCATTTCATCGCTGACAGCAGCGTTAGCTACCTACCAAATTTGACTGTTCTACGTCTAGTAGTTTTTTAGATAACAGACAGACAAACAGACAGACAGACTGACGGAATTGAAATACCTATATTTTCGTAATCTACGTGATCTGAAACGTGAAAATCCAAAAAATCTCGGAGGGTGATTTTCTCTCGAATACAATACTTCCCTTCGGTATGCGAGGGAAGTAAAAAAGGTTTTTTGTCGGTCAGAGAATTTTTTAGTTCAAGTACACTTTCTGTTATTTCAAAGAATCGGCAACACAACTAATTATACCAAATGACAATTGACTACTACATACATGAATGGCGAAATTACAAAGAGTGGGTTTAAATTTCCAATACCCCCCATTAGGTCAGCATTTGTGCAAACATAAGAAACATACCATTTGAAAAATTTTGATTTCATACAAATTGCATCGAAACAGAAAGTCAGTCATTTTGGTTCCGTATATCACGTAATTGGAAATATAATTTAATATAACAACACCAAATTTGAAAATAATCCATTCGCTCATTACAAAATTACAAGAGAGTTCTATGAACTGGGTTACCAAGTATTGTAGTTTAGATAATTTGTATTAGTCCGGTCGTTGTAACTCTTTTTTGGTCAGAAATTTAAAACAGCAATTTTATTGACTTCTCTTATAGGAAAAATTGCACTGAACACGATGTTGACATTAAAATATTTATAAAACACAGGCTTTATTGTTAAAAATAATGGTGTTTAGCGAAAATTCTCATTTGATTTTATAACAAAAACGGTCCCTAGGACAAAAAAAGTCAAGATATAAAAAATTATGATTTAATCAATACGCATCGTTTGAGAAAAAAAATTAAGCCGTTGCGGACATATGTTCATATGACCTAAGGAACTACACCCTGAAATTTTAGAACGCCATTAAGCAACACCCTGTATAAAGAAATAATTAAACTTAAAATACTATAATTTTTTTTTTAAGAAAAAGCTTTTTTTACATATTTTTTTTCGACATAAACGCACTTTGTTAAAAATTAAAAAATAAAAGAAAAATAGCTTTAAAAGACTCTTTAAGCCACTTACAGTGCATTTAAGGGATTTTGCTGTCAATTGAAAACTAGTTAGTTTAATATTCACCTTATGTTGTCACAAGATTTTTTCAGAGATAGTTAATAAACGATATATTCCTTTTTTCATTATCTTTCATTTCCCGACAAGCAATTTTTTAAAAAACGTTAGCGGGGGGTAAAAAATGGGAGCAAGACCACATAGAAATGGTACTTTTTTATCAATATTTATCGATTGCCGGCGGTGGAGAGTACAAAAATGCTATGGACAGTTGAAAATTCTTAATAAACAAATTAGCTTATTGTTTGAACAATAGCAAAATACGCGAGATATCGACACAATAAAAACTGTAAATTCTATGAACAAAATGCAACATTTTCACAACAATTAATATCCGTATGACCATTTTTCTATATTTTGACTTTTCTTGTCCGACGCACCGTTTTCGTTAAAAAGTCAAAATGCCCCTAAATTGAGAGTTCTCGCTAAAACCATTGTTTTTAACAATGAAGCCTGTGTTTTATAAAAAATTTTAATGCCACCAGTGCGTTCAGCACCATTTTTCCTATAAGAAAAGTCAATAAAATTGCTGTTTTAAATATAAGACCAAAATTGATGATTTTGACTTTACGACGACCGGACTATATCGTATTTTCATTTAGTTGGCTATACTCGTCTTTTTTCAATAAAAGTAGAGTAAAAGATTTGCTTTCTTTCTAGTCTATAAAATAATAGTATCCTCCGGCGCTTTTTTAATTAATTACTTTTTATGGTGACCATCACATTTTCACCAAAACTATAACAAATTTCTTTATTCGTAAATGTGTTAGCTACGTGCCAAATATTGTTGTACACCGTTACAATTTTATATTTATTTTTTTATTCACCCATCCTATAAATTTATCGCAAAAATTATATATCATTTCTTGGTTGGCAAAAGCTTTACGTACTTTTGAAATATTATTTACCTATTTATACTGACTTGATTACTTATATCAAACAACTGTAACAGAATAAAGTATTTCTTGGGTCATATCTTATTCAGATTAAATTGAATACAACACTTTAGCGTTGTAAGCGGAGCAACATTATATTTCACTCATAAAAGTGTTTATTATTGCTGTCACGTATCCGCCAGATAAGCCTACACGCGTGTTTGCCAAACTTCGGAGGATTATTCGCATATGCACTGTACCGGAAGCATGTACGCACAGCATCTATTGCGATACAGTATATATGTATTAGTTGGTGGCGCCTACATGTAGCATTCCCTTGAACCTAAGTGTATAACTGTATTTGTATAACCGTCAAAATGGCCTCAACCCCAAAATTTGCTGAGCGCTTGGTAATGTTATTATTAACGACGTGAAGTACATATACACATGGATACGTAGTCTCCTCCGATTTTACGTACTTAGCTCCAAATTCGGAGGAGAGTAGGATGATTCAATGTGTACATATAGAGGTGAGTATACCGCTATGCAAATATATATATATATATATATATATATATATATATATATATATATATACGTATGCAGCATGCTTCTAGAGGGCAGAATATATTAAAACAAAATATTTCTGTCTATCACCTCTATGAATCCTTATTTTCATAAGGATAGTAAACCAAACTGCAACGAATTGCTAGTCTGGCCGCGTTAAGGATAAAAATCACATTTTATCACAAAACGCTTGGTTTTGATTGAAACAAACACCAGCCGAAAGATTCATCGAATCAAGCTTGGTTTACTATCCTTATGAAAATAAGGATTCATAGAGGTGATAGACAGAAATATTTTGTTTTAATATATATATATATATATATATATATATATATATATATATATATATATATATATATATATATATATATATATATATATATATATATATTAAACGAGAGTTTCCTTTAATTAGGAATAATTCTTTCGGCTGGTGCTTGTTTAAATCAAAACCAAGCGTTTTGTTGTAGAATGTGATTTCTATACTTAACGCGGCCAGGCTCGCAATTATTTGCAGTTTGGTTTATTATCCTTATGAAAATAAGGATTGACAGAGGTGATTGACAGAAATATTTTGTTTTAATATATTCTGCCCTCTAGAAGCATGCTCTTGAACTATTACATGCACCCCATGTCGGGATATTGTTTTGATTGAGACAGATATTGACCGCTAGATGGAGCTTCCCCCATTTCGTCGTTTTGCAACGGCGAAATGTTCACTTGGGAAAAATAAACTCTCGTGTCAGTCGTCTTGGGAAGCCTTGCACTGACGAGCGCCACCAGCGCGAAACTGCAGTCTGCAAGTGGCCCGAGATGACTGGTGCGAGAGTTGCCTTTAATTAGGTATAAATCTTTCGGCTGGTATTTGTTTCAATCAAAACCAAGCGTTTTGTGATAAAATGTGATTTTTATCCTTAACGCGGCCAGACTAGCAATTCGTTGCAGTTTGGTTTACTATCCTTATGAAAATAAGGATCCATAGAGGTGATAGACAGAAATATTTTGTTTTAATATATTCTGCCCTCTAGAAGCATGCTCTTGAACTATTACATGCACCCCATGTCGGGATATTGTTTTGATTGAGACAGATATTGACCGCTAGATGGAGCTTCCCCCATTTCGTCGTTTTGCAACGGCGAAATGTTCACTTGGGAAGAATAAACTCTCGTGTCAGTCGTCTCGGGAAGCCTTGCACTGACGAGCGCCACCAGCGCGAAACTGCAGTCTGCAAGTGGCCCGAGATGACTGGTGCGAGAGTTGCCTTTAATTAGGTATAAATCTTTCGGCTGGTATTTGTTTCAATCAAAACCAAGCGTTTTGTGATAAAATGTGATTTTTATCCTTAACGCGGCCAGACTAGCAATTCGTTGCAGTTTGGTTTACTATCCTTATGAAAATAAGGATCCATAGAGGTCATAGACAGAAATATTTTGTTTTAATATATTCTGCCCTCTAGAAGCATGCTCTTGAACTATTACATGCACCCCATGTCGGGATATTGTTTTGATTGAGACAGATATTGACCGCTAGATGGAGCTTCCCCCATTTCGTCGTTTTGCAACGGCGAAATGTTCACTTGGGGAAAATAAACTCTCGTGTCAGTCGTCTCGGGAAGCCTTGCACTGACGAGCGCCACCAGCGCGAAACTGCAGTCTGCAAGTGGCCCGAGATGACTGGTGCGAGAGTTGCCTTTAATTAGGTATAAATCTTTCGGCTGGTATTTGTTTTAATCAAAACCAAGCGTTTTGTGATAAAATGTGATTTTTATCCTTAACGCGGCCAGACTAGCAATTCGTTGCAGTTTGGTTTACTATCCTTATGAAAATAAGGATCCATAGAGGTGATAGACAGAAATATTTTGTTTTAATATATTCTGCCCTCTAGAAGCATGCTCTTGAACTATTACATGCACCCCATGTCGGGATATTGTTTTGATTGAGACAGATATTGACCGCTAGATGGAGCTTCCCCCATTTCGTCGTTTTGCAACGGCGAAATGTTCACTTGGGAAAAATAAACTCTCGTGTCAGTCGTCTCGTGAAGCCTTGCACTGACGAGCGCCACCAGCGCGAAACTGCAGTCTGCAAGTGGCCCGAGATGACTGGTGCGAGAGTTGCCTAAAGGCAACTCTCGCACCAGATTTATACCTAATTAAAATTAGGTATAAATCTTTCGGCTGGTATTTGTTTCAATCAAAACCAAGCGTTTTGTGATAAAATGTGATTTTTATCCTTAACGCGGCCAGACTAGCAATTCGTTGCAGTTTGGTTTACTATCCTTATGAAAATAAGGATCCATAGAGGTGATAGACAGAAATATTTTGTTTTAATATATATATATATATATATATATATATATATATATATATATATATATATATTGCTGTGTATCCACACTGTGGAACAATACCTAAGTATCGTGTTTGAAATCATAAATAAAATTCACAAATTTGTATGTATTTTAGGAAATAATCATAACAGTTTTACTTTAACGGATCATACAGAAGCAGGAATATCTGTGGTTTATTTAATTGATTCAAGTTCACTTATTCTCAGCGAGTAGGATGCAGAGAATGAAACTTGATATTGAATACGAACAAAATATTTAAATAAACATAAAATGAAGTAATTCTAGTTTAACAAGGTTATTCTAAATAGTATATAATAAACCATGAACTTATAGAGAATCACAATCTCATATAAAATGATTTAGAATGAAATTGGAAAACAAAAAAGTAAATTTTATAAAATCTGACATGCATGTCAAAACTTAGGGCTGAAAATCATAATTTGTGTAGAAACACTGTAAATCTACACAAAATGAATATTGAATGAAAGACTATTATCAGTATTTGCATTGCAGGGTGATTATTTTAGAAATAGTAAGTCCATAGATTACAAAACACTGAATGACATTTTAAGTTGTCAGATATTTTCAAATATCATTGCAGAAAGGTGTTTTGTAAATGATATTTCACATCATGCAGAAAGAAAGGACTAATAGTATGATGTTAAATGTTTGTTGGCTTATCAATTTCTTGTTTTAGTTTATAATATCAGTATTATGTCAGTATGAAAAACTGTAGTACGTTTTTAACTACTAGCATTTTGTGTTTATCATTGCTATTCATCTAAATGTATGAATTAGTATTTATTTGAGATTGGAATTGTTAATTGTAGTTATAAGTAGATTTTAAGAAAGTGTATGTAATATGTCCATATATTTCGAGTAATTACAATTATTCACTTAATCCTGAAAAGTAGAATAAGAAACTTATCAGGAAAATTAAAGAATTAAAAACAGTATTCAATTAAGGTAAAGAACAAACAAAACTGAATAGTTTAAATTTTAAATTAAAATTAAATTTTGAAATATTAGATCAAAATAGAAAAAAACAATTGAAATATTGGAAATTAACCCATTGAAACGACTAAAAATAACAAATCAGTTGATCACACACCGCTGAACAGCGAGCTGCAAAATATATTCATCCAAGAATAATTAATAAATTGAAAATAAAAGAAAAGTGGTGAATAATTTGAAGGTTAGAAAATTACAATCCAGATATATTGATATCAAGAATAAATTGTAAAAGTTGATTAAATATAAGAAGTGAGTATACTTTGAAAGTATTACGAAGTAGATTATCCGGAAAGCAGATTTAGAAGAGGGAAGTATTTGTTAATCCAGTTAGCAAATTTATATGGTGAAGAAATTTCAAACGTCAAGCAAGTGATAGAAATACTTCAAGGAAATCTTGAAAATAAATTGGAGGTTAGAAACAAACGTCAATCCAGTAAAGAAGAAGAAGAAGAAGCCTTGAGAGGTTAAAAAGTCAGTCAAGTGACATAATATTTCAAGGATCATAATAACCAGTTAAAGGTTATAATATAACATTACTCGAGTCGAAAGAAAGACAAGGTAAAGCTTTACAATATCAGAAATCCATGGTACATATTTATTTTAAATAAAGGCCATATTTATCATTTTAGTTAAGTTAGCTTTTGTTATTTAAATTTGTTAATTACATTCCAAGTTCAAATTTGTTAATAAATTAATACTTTGTTCGTTCAAATACTGAGTTTGATATATTTAGATTGTTATCTTGATCGATAAGCATTTATTGAACCGACTTCGTTGGACCTGGAGTAAGAGTCATTCTATAGATTGTAGATAGTCATGCTAATGGTGTTATATAGTCTATAATATTAACAGCTTTTAAGAAACTGTTTGGCGCCCAGTAAACTCATTTCAATTTACTTTTAAGAAGTAAAATTCGAACGTATAAAAAATAAAATAGATAGCAGAATATAGAACAATATATATATATATATATATATATATATATATATATATATATATATATATATATATATATATATATATATATATATATATATATATATATATATATATATATGTATATATATATAAATATTATATATATATATATATATATATATATATATATATATAAATTCACTTGAAAATTTGATATACATATGCATTATAATGACAACCAATTGAGATGATTCTGTTAAAGGGGTGGATGGGTGTGGGGTGTAAACTGGGGAAAATGAGTAGAGCAAGCTAATAAGATTTCAGAAACTTCATTTTTGGCGTATGTGCTAAGAACCAACTCCTCAAATTTTTTTATAACATCTGTCTCAAGTTTTATTAAAATTCTATGACCAATTGTTTCCACATACTAGAGTGCAATTATATTCAAGAAGATTTCATTTAAAGAGACTTGGATGGGAAATCTGGATATGGAAGTAATGATTCCTTAGGTAGGGGTTTTATATATTATAGTTGACTTTCGGATGATTGTACGTGATTTATTTGGTTGGTGTATCTCCCGTGGTTATTATAATAACCACCCTTGGAAAAAAATGTATGCTTTGCACCTCTAAAAATCGATCTTAAGATATGAAAAAAATGCGTAGCATAGAACTAATTGACTTCTATTTTTTGGCGTTGGATTAATTCATTGGATTCATAGTTCCAGAGAAAAACAAACTTGTCGTTAAGAGTTGTTGCACCCTTATCTTCCCCTTATAGGTGACAGCAGAGGTCTGAAATTAATTGTAGGAATACTTCTGGCAAGAGCGGTTAAAGCATAGCAATAGACATCAGACCATTTTTCATATGCTAAACCGGCTCGACCGTTTGCGTATTATCACCCTTACCGTTCTAAAAAGATCCTTGCTGTTACTGTGCTCAGCATATGACTCCAGTTCCTCTCACAAATCATTTGGATATTCGTCGTGCAGTCAAAAAGAAAGATTAAAAACGAAAAACCGATATTTTGTGTACCAATAATTGAAGCTTGACTTTAATTTTTTTCTCGACTGTCACTCTAGAAAATGTGGTATAACGTATGGGATACTGGTGCATTTTCGTAGGAAAAACATGAGAGTAGTAACTTGGATGTAAATCATTTTACTTACGATTTGTAAGGGATATCTATTTTCTTAGTTTTATAGTGTTTATTAAATACGATTTAATATTGTAATTTTTTATTCTCTGATCTAATAATACAAAATGCAAAGCCACGTCTTGGCCAACCCACATACGCGTTGTTCACCTCCCCGTACCCCTCCCAATGGTGAAATATTCATAGGTTTATAATTAGACAATGTTTTGACATTTGTTCTGGCATAAAAGTTTTCATAATTAAAAGTAGAATGAAATAGTTTATTACAGTATATATTGAAAAGTACATAGTTACCACGGAATTTTAAATGAACCGAAAATTTCCTAGCATCCTTACTAAATTTTTGTAAATAATTCTAAATCTAAACGTTATAGTAAAAATTGTTTCCCACACTTTTATCCTAATTTAGGTATGATTATGAGATGCAGTCATAAAACTTTTATTTTCCTTTAAACTACGAAAATATTAATTTCCAAACGAATCTGATAGCTCAAAGAGTTACCGAGTTACGGACAATTGAATATTTCAGCATTAGAATAGATACAGGGTCGAACGACACATAAATATGTGTCGTTTAGCCAACATAAATATGTTGGACAAGAAGTGGTTTAATATTGTATATCAGAGCCCATATCAGATAAAACATTTCAAACTCACGACCCTTGTATTTTTTAAAAGCTTTTATTTAATTTGTAATGTTAGTGTAGTAGTGTAGTTTGTTTAGGTCAAATATTGCAAACTGAATTAGAACCACTTCCTCTTATCCTATTGAGTTGAAATTTTACACGTTAATTCAGTTTCGATGACAATGCATTTTTATGATAGGCATGACCTGATTCTAGACCCAGAATATACAGTGTGGTCGATTATGTATGCAACCAACGGAATTTTTTTTTAGTCGCACAACCAAAGTTTAAATACCTCCAAAAGTTATTGCATGTCTGATAACCATTTCAGGTGCACTAGGAATGGCTTCAAGTTAAATAGTATTCAGGGTAGGGCAAGAAATATGAAAACCGTTCAAGAGTAAAGTGCGCTATGTCGAAAAGAAATTATTTAAAAAAATATTTTGAAGAAAATGCTTTTATTTAAAAAAAACTGTAGTAAAAAGTAAAAAAAAAAATATAAATTCATACTGGAAACCAAAAGCTTTGGGGGCGATCAATTGAGCAAAGTAACTATGCAATAGTACTATATGACCGTCCCCAAAGCTTTTGGTTTCCAGATGTCTGATTAAAAAAATACATATTTTCACTTTTTAGTACAGTCTCTTAAAATAAAACCTATTTCTTAAACATACTTTTGTTATATAATTTTTTTAACCTTTACGCCACCGCGCCACCGCTTTAGTCATATTTCTGAGATGGTGTGTTCTTCCTATGTTTTAGTTATCCATCCTACCTTAGACTATTGTAAGTTTAGACATAATCATACTTAAGAGGCTAAAAGTCTGGGCAACAATTTTGTGTAAGATATATTCTTAATAATATTATTATATTTATAATTACTTAAAAAAAATTAATAATGGTGCTAGAAAAATTTTGCGTAATTTGAAATATCATAACTATACTCATTTCGATATATGCTGCAATAAACGTTTCTATTCTAGTATCAATTACGATACTTTTGATGCTAGAATGAAAGTGATAGCTCAAAAAGTTGCCGAGTTACAGACAATTGAATATTTGACTCTTCGATGGTGTGCAGGGGGTGAACGACGCACATCTGAGATGGCCAAGACATGTTGTATATTAGACCCCCTATCAGATCAAATGGGTCATCATTTCAAGCCTAAGACCCTCGTATTTTGAACATAAGCGTTACCATTAAGTTGAATTTTTAATATTTGCCATGATTGCAATCTCAAGAAACTAGAATGTTATTTAAAAAACAAATAAAAAGAAACAGCTAAATACAGACCCTTCGTCAAATTAATTGTAGTACTTATTTTTGCATGAAAAATTTCGCATCTTTGCAATATAAGTAATAAAGGTTTTGTTGTCAATATCCGAATGAAATGATTGGTTTTTTCCGGTATACGCTAAGTATATCGATTAATTTGCATAACAAAATACTTAGTGATAACTATGGATGTCTTGAGTATTTTTCTTCAGTTTTCAATCAACCGGTTTTATCTGGTCGTACTTACATATTTCCATTTTAATACAAGAATTCTCATTTGATAATAATATTAAGACTTCTCCTCTTTATGAGCAATAATAAATTGATACACTATATTTAGTGCCCCAATGACATAAAAAAGTTGTTCTAGTCGTTCCGTGCCACCATATTAACTAATCCAGAAAGCCATAATTAAATGCATGTATTTAAAATATTCAAATCAATTGCATTTATTATATAACAAAAAATTTCACGTTGATCCTTTCACTTGACCGCGACCCGATAGGCTGAACATCCGGTTTATACCTTTCTTGAGTTCAGGTTCACTACAGGCTACAGGTGACAGCAAAATCACATACAGTGCGGATCATATGTATGGAATAAATTTATTTTAAACGTAATTATGAACTTTTAAGAAAATTCCTGAAACAGGTTGAATTTTAATTTAAAGTTCATCTTACGCATTCACCCCCTCTGAATTAAAACTATCCGTCACGAAAACCTAGTTCAAAAGGGATTCTGAGTCTCTGTTCAGCAGTATAAGGTTTTTTAATTTTGGTGCATTAATTACTGAGAAAATTAATTTTGAAAATATGAAATTTGGTTAATGTCTTGTAAACTCAATTGAGATATTTTTTGCTAAATTATTGGTTTTGAAGACAGTTGATACTGATTATTGTTGCTTTTAAGGTTTCTAATTCAGAGTTATACCCACCTCAATCCTGGACAATGAGCAAGGCGATCTTTGAATTCTCGGATTACATGTTGTATGATCTCAAGGTTTGTTTCGTGAACTTCTTCGGTTATCCGGTTTTCTAAATATGCAGTATTGTCTGGTCGATTAACATACACTTTGGATTTTCCTAAAAAATGATCAATAGGGGTCAAATCGGGAGACCAAGGTGACCATTCAATAGTTCCATGTCTTCCAATCCAGGGAAAACTTGGTTGAAACACTTTCTCACTGTACGTGAATAATGGATGGATCTCATCTTGTTGGTACCAAATACTACGGTCCATTGCATTTGGATAAATCTATCTCTAGATAGACATCACCGTTTAGTGTGTCTTCAAAAAAGGGGGGCTAATAATTTGATTAATGATACTAGCCCAAAAGTTCACTTTTTGAAGAAATTGTGTGTGAGCCTTCATCATCCAATGAGGATTATCTCAGCTCCAAAATAGACAGATGTGACGATTTACCGTTCCGTTTATTTTAAATTTGGCTATATCAGAAAAAACAAGTTCGTTTATAAACCGTAAATTTGCTGGCATTCTGTTCATCATTAATCACCGAATTCTTGCCTTCGATCAGGATCACCCTCATTTAACTCCTGAACAAACTTAACTTTATATTGATGGTACTTTTCTTTCTTTAGAACTCGCAGAATCGATGATTAATTTACATCATACTCGGCGGCAAGTTGTCTAATTGGTTTCTGAGGATCTTTCTCAATCTCTACCAGTATATCTAATAGTTTTTCCTCATCCAAGGAGTTCTACCTGGTTTTTGATTTTATTTTTTATATGTCCAGTATTAAGCAATGTGTTTTTTATTTTACTGACTGTAGACTGTCATACGTGGTAACTAGGTTATCTATTACTAACCATTTCACAAACTTCCTTTTGAGTTCTTGTTTGGTTACCGCATCCAATCATAATTAGAATATCTATTCTCCGAGATTCGGATAAATAAGTAATAAAAAAATTGAATATATAATTGTGTATTATTCAACGAGCATAAAATGATTCTGGTGATTTAAGACACTTGCCTGCGGCTTGTGTCTTAAACTTCACCCTCGTGAATAATAGCCATTATATGCGAATAGAATACTAAACTTTATCCACGACTATTAAATATTTATTATTTATTTACCTCATTTTTATTACATTTTTCTAATTTAAGAAAAATTCATACGCCATCATATATAGTTTTTTCGATTTATCGAGCAATAAGTTAAATTAAGCGATTTCTGCAGCTTACCTTTGGCGGTATCAAAGAAATTTCGTTTTCACTATTATTATCCGATTATTTAATTATAATACTCTTTTTGAGTAATATGTAAAATTATTTTAAATAAAACGTTTAAATCGCACAAATTTTGACATTTCAAATTAACAACAAAATTACATTTTGCCACATTGTCATGTATAAAGTAATACAGTTTGTAGGCACGTAGGTAAATGGTTTCAAAAACAATGTTGTAGATTGACGCGCGTTGCTGGGCCACAGGGCCTTAGTGCGGCGACCTCCAGGCGCCCCGCTAAAAGAAGAAGAAGACGCCTGTTGCTAATAGATGATGCTTTGAAAAAACTTACTAATGTAGTTTTTGAGTAGGTATTCATTAAAGTACCTCTTCGGCATGTACCATTTCAGTGCTCCTTAGAAAATTTAGAGAGACAGCACTGTTATTTTGGTTGCTGCAATTTGACATTTTAAATTTTTAGTAAAAGTCACTAACGTTATTTCTTATAAATAACAGACGGTCCTCATTATTCACTGCAGGGAATAATGGATAGCAATATCCTTGAGGAAACACATACATAAAGAGCACATTATTAATAATCGTGGACAAAGAAATCTTAAATACACTAATACCTGTGAGTGACTAATTTGAAACAAAAATATTCCATATCCTATTTGATAGTTTTTGAATACACAGTACATTTACACGATTGTGGTATTTCTTTAGGTATTTGTACTAATTCTTTAGTGTCTACTTTATAAAACATTCTGGTGGATACAATTTTGTATTAAAAGTTTTTAAAAAAGCAATAAATCAGTATCAACTTTTCTTCAAAACCAGCAATTTAGCAAAAGACATCTCAACTGAGTATACATATGTAGCGAACTGTATAATTTAGTCACGACGCACAGTGAAATTAGTGAGTTGTTATTTTCAAAATTCTAGCTCACGCTCAATTTTTAATCAAATTGGATAAAATTAGGCGCAAAATGTTCGAGAAAGCTGGTACTTTATGAGGTAACTGCTAGTTTTACAGTTAAGGTATTATATGACAATTGGCAGCTGCAAAAACCCCACGAAAATTTAAAACAATTTAAAATGTTTAAAATGGCCAATATCTTGAACTTGGACCACTTTACACCAAAATGATCACTTTTGGCTAAAATAAATATTGCATTCGTAATCAGCGACCCAAAAAACATTCACTTATGTCATAAAAATCTGTTAAACAAAAACAAAACCAATTTAAAACTTTTTTAAATGTTCGCGGGTTTTGGCAGCTGTCAATTGGCATATAATACCTTAATTCGTAATCAGCGACCCAAAAAACATTCACTTAAGTAATTAAAATCTGTTAAACAAAAACTAAACCAATTCAAAAGTTTTTTAAATGTTTGCGGGGTTTTGTCAGCTGTCAATTGGCATATAATACCTTAATTGTGAAACCAGCAATTACTTCATAAAGTACCAGCTTTCTCGAACAGTCTTCTAGAATTTTGAAAATGAGAACTCATTAATTTCACACTGTGCGACGCGCGACGTAGTGAAACAAATAAATACGGCGTGCTTTGTAGACTGAAATAAATCGTACAGAATCCATTTTACTTTATTTTAATGCAGGAACATTTTATGAGACATAATTAACATATTTTCATGTGTAAATATAAAATTCCACAGACTTTGTATCTTACTCATCCTATTTATCATAGGCGTATTGAAAATACCTATCAGAATTAATAGTTATCTAATTGAAAGTTAATAAACGTTTTATTTGTATTGCAGGAAATATCCTCTTATCTTCATTCCTGAGGTGTTTAGGGCCACGCTAAAAAATATTTATAAAACCAAAAGTAGAAACAGTTGCCGACTGCGGTTTATCATATTTATATTTATTAAATGTTTATCCATCTATCGTTTCATCTAACCGATGGGTCAGCTGTTACGTGTCACTTCATTTATGCTTAAACTATCTTCATATACGCGCGCCCAAAATTGTGAAACATATGTAATACATTTTCCACTGCTAATATCACTCGATAGGACAACATAGTACCAAGTAATTAGGTTCAGTTTCAATTATTTTCTTCATCTTCATCATTATATCTATTTCATTTACTCAAATATAGATATATTATAGCTGGACAAAAGTTTAAAAAAATGTTATTTGATAAATAACATGAACAAGAATAAAAATATAAAAAATATATTCTGCTGGCGTTTCGATTTAAAGAAAATCAGTGCTATGTATGTCAAATACACAGCTCTAAGAATTTATTTGTTATATTCACTGTCCATAGAAAGTTACTACTAACTTAATAGTTTTACTTTAAACAATGTTGAATTTGTTAAGTAATTTTTTTTACATCGAAAACCGGGCTGCAGAAACATCTGTGGAACAACTCGATTCTATCCTCATTGAACAATATTGTTTGCTGATTTGTTAAATCTTCTTTTCTTTTTTGTTATTCGCCATTTTTGTTGAAATTCTTTCCGACTGCAAATTTGTTCTAATCTTTATTCTATGTCCGTTCTTCCAAGCGTATTCGCAAATCTTTGTCTGCACTTTTCTTAATGTAATTCCTGTATTCGCCGAATCTTATACTGAAAGGTCTAGATGATTTACCCACGTAATGTTCATTAAAGAGAAATGTGGAAGAATTACGAGAACATCTCAACTAAATGAAGACAATACTTTAAGTTTTTGTCTTACAATGTGACGATTTCAATGATTAACAGTTGTTTTAGCCAATAATATGTTAAAAAAAACATATTCTTTATTTTTATTCTACTTCACATGTTTATCAGTCAGCTTAGTTAGATAAAATCTTGCAAATCGATTTTAAACCACTTCCACATGAACAAATAATAAAATAGAACGTGTTTTTAGCCGACCTCAATATCGATATATACATATTTTTTGTTTAAAATTTTTAGTAAACGTTTTTAAAAGGCCCTTCAAATTTTTAATTTTTTTAATTAAGTTATTTTAGTGATTACCGAGCACATTTTTCACGGCACATAGTAAATGAATGAATAAATCTTTGTTAGATAATAGCTCATAATTTTCAATTAATAAATTAGCGTTAGTAGGGGGGGTATTACTTCCTGTATTAGTATTACGAAGAAACATGAAGGTGGTTTGGGGTCAACAGCTTCAATTTTATGAAAAGGAGTGTGTTCAAGAAATTATTTATATGTGACCCTGACCCATGCATTTGATCGTGACAATGATTCAATCAAACGAATGTCTGAAACCTACTATTGGAAATATTTCGCGTTTAAAAATTCTAGTCATGTATAAATAATGCCGTTATTTAAACAAAAACATGATTGGCCTATTTATCGACTATTGGTAAATTATACTGGGAGTGTCAGGAAAGCCCGACTTTTGTTTATTACGTGTATGAAATAGTTCAATTTGTTAATTAACTAACAATTCAGAAAAATCGTCCAACAATTATAAATGTGCAAATTTTCAATTCTCGGTTATTATTAATATATAGTTAGCAGTAAAAAAGGGTAACAATAAAAATGTAAATAGTTACTGTCCAGGACTCCCAAGTCTTTTATAAATGTTGTTTTTTCTAGTAGCTAATTTCTCTATGCCTTCTGGTCTTAATTTCATTATTTCTGGGTACTTCAGCCTAATAAGGACTTACGTCTTGCATTCGCAAAGAATATGTTTCGCAGTCTCTGTTGCAGTAAAACAATATCTGTATTGATCATTTTCTGCCTTGTCCATATTCTTAAGATCTCAATGGGCATTGACCTGTTAGAATGCCAGTCATCAGCCTTAGTGAAACTTTTCTTGTTCGAGAAGCCTTGTGGCGTTCTTTGTAGGAATAGGTTTGTTGCTTTAGCATAGAATATTCCTCTAGTAGGTTTTTCCTGTTCTTTTTCCCATCTTCGAATCCCCCGTTATGTACCTTATGGGTATGATTCGGGCACAAAAATTGAGGTATCATTTTGTAAGGTTGTCATCTAATTCATTTTTTTTTATTCCCTCGTGTCCTTTACCATTTTTTTTATTGAAAATGGTGGATAGTGATAGTGAACTGATAAGTACTGCTGAAAATGTAGTGAAAAACCCAGTGAAATTGAAGAAAATAAAATAAAATGTTGTGGAAAAAAGTGTGCAGTAATGGTATGCATAAACTGCTACTCAATATTTCATAATAGTTGTAGTGCAAGGTCAAAGACAATTAAGAAACTAGATGAGAGCAGAGTCATTTGCTGTGATTTAAATCCATATGAACCAAAAATCATAGATATGCATTATAAAAAACTTGAATTAGAACTTCAGTATATGAACAAATTAATGAGCGAAATGGAAGACAAAAACAACATTCTAAAGGAAAACAATAGATTGCTTTTAGAAAAGATGGCAAACTTAAATTCTAATAAAGCTACTGTCCAACAGATGGCAACAGGAAGCAAACAAATAGTTTTAAAAACACAGCAACAGATGGCACCCCCAAAAAGCCCAAAAATTCGAATTGAAAATCAAACAAGGAATGAACAAATTAAGGAAAGCATCGTAGAAATTCCAAACATAAACCAAACAGAGCAAGCCTTGGAACAAACAGACAAAACCTGCATAGATGTAGAAGCTTTCAGATTGCAAGGAAGGGTGAGAAGGCAACATAGAAAAGGCAATAGTGGAGGAAATAGGGAACAAAAAGGAAGACAGATTGGACAAGCGGTAAATGAAGAAAATCAAATATTTCGAGGTATACAACCTAAAGCTTGGCTCTACCTATATAGAGTAACACCTAAAGTTGAAGAAAAAGATATAAAAGAATATCTAAAAAAGAAACTTGGGAAGACAGAAGAAGATATTATAGTAAGGGAATTAAAAAATGAGCAAAATCAACGACAATCTTTCATGGTGGCAGTAGAATTTGATTTCAAAAAAAAACTATATGATCCAGAACTCTGGCCGAAAGGAGTAGGGTTCAGGAGATTTGATTTCAAAAAGCAGTGGGAATACAAAGATCAGCAAAAAGGAAATAACAAAAATTCTTTTTTAGCCCAACGACCAAAATAAAGACACAAAAGAGTATAACAAAGGATCCCTTTAATCTCTATTACCAAAATTTACAATGTATCACGAATAAAATAGATGAACTATCTATATATATTGACAACTATGAGTACAAGATTAATGTGATAGCTGCTACAGAAACTTGGGTTAGGAACAGTGAAGAACATCGACTTAAATTAAAAAACTATAAATTAGCTTCATCCTTTGCAAGAACACAGTTCGGGCATGGAGGTAGCTGCATATTTGTCCAAAAGAACTTGCAGTACAAGGAATTGGACTACCTGAAACAAAAAAGTATAGAATTAGTAATTGAATGTAGTGCAATAGAAATTCTAAATCCAAAACTTATCGTTATAAACATTTATCGCCCTCCAATTACCTCCAACATGGATGAATTTATAAACACTCTTGAGGATATGTTAATTTCCATAACTAATAAATATACAAAACACATTATAGCCGTTTGTGGAGACTTTAACTTAGACCTACAAACTCCATTTGAGAAAGATGTGAAAACCTTCAAGGATCTGATGATATCATTTAATCTAACACCTACCACTGATAAACCAACAAGAATATCAGGAAAAACAATTGATAATGTATTTCTAAATGTGCCAGAATATAAAAGCAATGTGGACAAGAATGGATTTAGTGACCACTTTGGTTTACACACTAGTATTCCTGTGAATTATATACAAAAACATAAAAAGGAAAAAGTAACAAGAAGACTTATAACAGATGACAAAAGTCACTTATTTAAAGAGCACATAAAAAATATTGAATGGAACCAAATAATTTTCGAGGAAGACCCAAACACCAGCACAACAATACTTCTAACAATAATTAAAAAATAGTCTGGATGAAGTGTATCCCAAAAAAATGTATAACACTAATACACATGAACATAAAACTTGGATAAACCATGAAATAAAAACGAAAAGCAAAATAAAACGTCAAATGTATGATGAAATGTTATCAGGAAAAATAACAAAAGAAACATACAAGAAATTCTGTAGGGAACTTAAAATATTGATTAATGACGCCAAGAAAGAAACATACTCAAATTACGTCATCAATTCAAATAATAAAATCAAAGCAACCTGGGATCTGGTAAAGGAAATCACTGGAAAAGAAAAGGATGAAAAATTTGACATTGAAAACCTAGGACATCAACACAATAAAAGCAAAAAAGAAATTTTAGATGACATAAACAGCTACTTTATAAATATATGTGAAGACATCAATGCAAATACCCAAAAAAATACTTTTGATCGTGTTCCGAAGAATGACCGAACCATGTTTCTGAGTGATACAACTCCCACTGAAATTTTTAACATAATACATGCACTAAAAGACACGGAAGCTGTAGGAGCAGATGAAATACCAACTAAATTGATTAAGCTTTGTGCACTGGAACTCTCACAACCACTCTCACAAATAATAAATATATGTCTTCAAAAAGGGATTTTCCCTGATGAACTAAAGATAAGTGTTGTTAAGCCGATACATAAAAAGGGTAGTAACGAAGAAATCGCAAACTATAGACCAATAACTCTCATCTCAGTAATAGCGAAAATCTTTGAAAAGGCATTACTAAATAGAATGCTACATTTTATAGATAAAAATAAAATAATTACAGAAATGCAGAGTGCTTACATAAAGGGAAGAACAACGATAAGAGCAGTGTATATAGCGATATGTGAGATTTTGGAAGCGATAAGCTATAAGGAAAAAGTTATTTCCTCATTTATGGACCTGTCAAAAGCTTTTGACAGCGTTGACCATATAACACTCTTAGAAAAGCTAGAAATAATGGGGTTCAGAGGAAAGGTGTACCATATTCTCAAATCATATCTAATGAACAGAAGGCAGTGTGTAATGGTAATGGTTGCAGGAATGGAAATTAAATCTGATTGGGAAATACCTAGAAAGGGAGTCCCACAAGGTTCCATTTTGGACCCAATTTTATTTTTATTATATACAAACGATTTACCCAATATTGTTAGTCATGTAACAAATCTCTTTGCAGATGACAACTCGCTCATTATAAGGGCTAAATCTGAGGAAGAATTAAAAACAGAAATAGTTAGTACAATTAAGACAATGGATAATTGGTGCAGAGGGAATAACCTGAAGAACAATATCGAAAAGATGCACCTAATGAAATATACCATAAGGACAGAAGATCCTCTTACATTAACTTATGAAAACCAAATTCTCACAACCACTCAACACACGAAGTTCCTGGGTATCCGAATTGACTCACAATCAAACTGGAAGGAACATGTGCACTATCTAGCTAGTAAAATAAGTTCATTTACAGATGCATTACGAGTCATAGCAAACTCCGTGAATCAGTATGCAGCAATAGCGGCGTATTATTCCTTTCTAAACTCCAGAATAAAATATGGAATAATTTTTTGGGGAAACTAGGTTGACTCATCTAGAATTTTCAAGCTCCAAAAATCATGTGTCAGAAGTATTTTCCACCTAAAAAGAAGAGAGACCTGTCGTCAAATATTTAAAGAGAAATATTAGTGCGGCAGCGTAATGTTAAAAATATGTAATCCGTATGCTACTTAATGCTACAAGCAAACGGAAAACGGTTTTGGATTTAATAAAGCTTTCTTAACACAAATATGTTTGACGGACATTTGAAAAATATTACCGATAGATTCTACGACGTAATTAGGAGAGGGGGCGCGTGGCCACTGTATTCGCTTAATAATAGTGCAATATAGTTTAACGTAGTAGAGTTGTGTACGCGTAAATTTCACAATTTCAATATAAATTAGTGTTTAAATTATTAATAACTGTAAGTATTATTAATAAGCAACTTCATGAATTATTATTATTTAATGTTTTTAGGTCTATGAGGATACAATAACTTTGTTTTTTTAACACGTATACATGATGTGCTTAGGTACATACATGGAAACGACGTTTTCCATTTTGGAGTAAAGCTTTGAATAGATCGTAAGTTCTGACAATAACAAGATAATGTTAAAGCATATTAATTTAAATTTTTATTTTAATTAGTAGTGAAATAATAGATTCAGCAGTGCATTTACATATTCCTAAAAAAGGTAAGAAAGAGACACTCGACCCCAATAAATGTTTAATTTGTGATGTAAAGACAAAAGAAAATCTTGTACGTACTCAATTGCTCAATTTTAAAATGTATTTCTGATAGAACACTATGGTGAGAAGAGCATTTCGTATATTTAAATACACTTTTAATTAACTCTTCACCTGAAGAACTACATGAAAAACAATATTCATGCACAGATTGTGTCATCTAAGCACAACACACAAAGAAGTCTCGACATTTTGAGAAAAAAAATTGGGGAAACTATACCTAATGTTGACGATAACGATCAAGCCGGCCCAAGTACTCCCTTTACCAGAAATCGCACAGTAGCGTTTAATGAGAAGTGTTTTTTTTGCGATAAAGAGAGAAAAATAATAATCTACGCAAAGTTGTTACCGACATTGCCGGAATTCACTTAAGGGATGATTTAAAATTATTAAATGATAGTAAGTTAAATGTGCGGATGGGCGTCCTTATTAATACATATGATGGATATGCTGCAGATATTTTATATCACTTGGCTTGCTGGCCTACTTATGTAATTGCAACTCTTCGAAAAGAAAATCTTACCGCAGAAGAAAAAAAAGTACACAGCATTTCAACGACATCGTCGTTAGTTGAATTCATTAATGTTATCAAGCAAGCTTTACTTCAGGGTCAACTAGTAACCATGTCAACATTGGAAAATGCATATCATAATATATGTGAAAGAAATTGTGTTCACAATTCTCTATTTAAATCTAGAAGACAACTGAAGGAAATACTATAGATTCAATTAAGTAGGTAATTATGGCATTGAATTTAGCAAACTAAAAAGAATGAATGAATCTGAGCGGGTTTCAATCAAACTTGTTAGAGATGCAGTAATAGTTAAAGTCGAAGAGGATGACAAAGTAGAATCTGACATGAAAAGTAATTTTGTAGCAGCCAAACTTAAGAAAGTTAAATTTATCCGCGGAAAAATGAAAATTTGAAGGTTCTGTAAAAGAAATAAGTCAAACTTGTTTTCCTGAAAATGTTTACTTTTTTATGAAGTGGTTCATTAATGATCACACTGAGTTGCCTCCAAACACAGAAAAGGCTTTTAAATGTGATCTTCGAGCCAAACTGTTAACAGAAAATTTGGTTTCAGCATGTTTCTCATATAGACAGCTGAAAGCTGAAAAATCCAAATTAAGTCAAAGGGCGGAGACTCCTATTCAAGTAGCGGTAGGTTTGACGCTACATAAAGCAACTCGTAGTAAATGACTTATACAGCTCTTCCATGGTGTGGGGTGTTCTGTAGAATACAACAGAGTTTTACGACTAGAGACACAAATTGCTACTGAGGTATTAAAAAATATCTCACAAAATTCAGGTGTTTATGTTCCGCCCGATATTAAGAAAGATACATTTATTTAATTCGCTGCGGACAATCTCGATTTTGCAGAAGATACCCCGATGGTCGTAGTACTTTTCATGGTAATGTAATGACTGTTTACCAGAAAATGTGTGAGGAAAATGAAGTGCTACCCAGTTTGATTTTGACATGTCCATCAGCAAAACACAGGTCACTATCCAATATTCCCACAGCACTTGACAATAACAATGTTCCTCTATCTATATTACGAAAAATTTTTAACAATCCTACTTTAAGCTCTTCTCAAAATGATACTGATTGTATGATGATTCAGAAGACATCATAGATGAATCTCTGATGATTTTAATATGATTTATGCCTAAAATATTATACATGATATAGCAGTAATAATAATAATTTAATAAATATATTTGTATTAAAATTTATTTAACTGAATTTTACAGAATTTACACAATTTTACCTTTTCGTGATATTAAAGAGAAATTAGTTTTATATACTTCAATTCATGTTAGAGTATAGAAGGGGAGGGAATAATATGATGCACCTCGTGCTGCAATTGTTGCACTTGCATAGAAATGCCCATTTCTGTGCGGTTCAACTAAATTTAATATATTGCCCCCGTCGCCCCATTTTCCTGTTTACCCTGTTTGCTCCAATTCCACTGCAATCTATTTTCCGTTTTTATTTCGTAATTTTGAGACCTTTTAGAATCACTTTATGGACTGGGGTTTGAAAGAAACTCCATTACTATCGTAATTATGGTTATGGGGCATTCCACGAATTGGTCACGATTTGTAGATGTCCATCAACATGTTTCATGTTCCAGAGAGACCACAAAACAAAACAAAAAAACTGTTTGCTTGTAGCATTAAGTAGCATACGGGATTACGTATGCTGCTGCACTATATATACTTACTGTACCGTGTTTGTATATATATGAATGTGCTTGCTTCGTTAAAGAACATTACCAAGAATTATTTAGCAGATATGAAACCAACCATATGTTTAACACTAGAGGTTGTGCAAGATCGGTGTTACGACAACCCCAAACGAATTTCACTCAGGTACAGCGTAATATAGTAACGCAGCTGGTAAAAGTTTACAACAAAATCCACAAGAATATCGGAACCTATCAAGAAAAGATTTGAAAGTAAAGCTGAAAACCTATTTATGTGAAAAGTCATTTTACAGTGTTTCAGAATATTTTACCAACCATTTTGACCTGTCAGTGTAGTGTCTTTATTTAAATGTTTTTATTTTATTTTTACATAGTTTAAATGTACTGTTGCTGGTTATACATCATGTAATTGTAATATCATGTTCTTTTGACTTGTTCTGCACCGTTTGATGGTATTATTGAATAAAGGTTATTATTATTATTATCCCTTGATATGAGAATGCAGAATTCCTGAGAATGTAAACAGTCTCTGAAATAACTGGAAAATTTCTTTTGCTTATGCATATCTGGGCACATAGATCTATACCATAGATGTTTGCCTGGAAAATAGTTGAGGCTTTACCTAGGGCTCTAGATACTCAGCAATTATGCCTTTAGGTCACCCTTTCTTCAACCACACTGCTTCGATCCTGCTCATTTGATGGCTCTCAATCAGCATATCAAAGGGACAATCGAAGTCTTGCCTGGTATCAGCAAGTCATAGTGATCCAAATCTTAATATGAATTATGAATATTAATATGAATATGAATTAAAAGAGGAGTAGAAACGGACCAAACATCGATATTATTGGTGTAAGCTTCAAATAGTGTACGCAGGTTACTCGGTCAAGATAGTCTGAGTATGCATAGTGCTATTAAATCTAAGTTACTCTCAGCTTTGAACGGCCATACTAGCCTCCTAAGAAACAGCTGAGATTAGAAGACCAAATACATCCTGGCGTCATCTGCTTCGGAGTACACGATCTAGTATTTATTTACATTCTCTGGACACAGGATCTGCGAGAGTGGGACGTGTCTGAAGTTAATTTCTGGCGCTTTTCTGATATGCATTTATGTTGGAGTTCGCTGAAACACTATCTACCACCGATAAACCGAAAATAAGTTGTTTCACAAGGTAGCGTATTAAGGTCTGTTCGATTTTTGACATATATGAAAGCTGATGACTAACTTTCATTTACTTATTAGATATTCTATACATATTTTATTTGTTTTTAGGAAGAGAAGAGAAGACTTAACGGCTATTACCAAGTACACACCTGTAGGATAATTGCTATCATTATCCTTAAAATTCAGTTAAATATGAATATTTTACAAATGAAACCGCCCATACAGTTCTCTGAATACTGCAGCTACATGATAGATATAGGCTGGACACTGAGGCACTTAATTCCATTGCCCATTGTTGGGTCATATTTCTCTTGTTGCTCTTTTCACCACCATCATCGATTTAATTTCCAATATGGCAGTAGATGGCGCGTTCCACAAGTCAAGTATTATACCGTTGACCTTATGATTATACAATTGAGCTGTATGGTAAATATGCTGAAAACTGAGGCGTTATATTTGATTGCCTAGTGTTAAGCCATATTTCTCTTGTTGCTCTTTTAATCAGCATCATCCATTCTAACTTCAAGAGTTTGCATCTTTTACAAGCCGACAGTATATGTATATATCACATTGAACTTATAAATGTTGAAATGAAATAAAATAATACTCTATAGTTTCAATGTCCACTCCATAGATGGCGATGCAAACGATTCACCAACAGATTTCAATCCAAAAGCCATTAGGGTACGGTGCTAAATAGGTTAGATGAAATTGTCGGCCCCGATTCTCATTATCTTAGTACAAATGACCAACCGACGAATCTCAATTCCGAAGTTATTGGGGGTAAGCTAAGAGTTGAGTGGGTTAGTTAAGTCGTGGGAATATATAAAAACATAAACTAGACAACTACCATCTTAAATTTAAACAGGTGGAAGATTTATTTTGTTTTACAAGAAGTTAGTTCTGATGTTTCTAGATACTGTACCCAGGTTCCGACATTTCTATGGTTTCGGTGAAAATAAAAAAATCTAACACGAACATACATGTTAAATTTAGAGTTTAGAATAATCCGAATTTCATTTAATTGGATAAGACAAAATTGTTGGTTCTGATCTTCCAAAATAGATGGTGACACGTGACACTTACACAACACTCATAAATATCTATTAGAGAGTATACGGTATACGGTATTCCCAAATTTCAATGAATTCATACATTATATGCTAAGACGCGGTATTTTTCTTTATTTTTTCTAAAATAATTCATAATATTAAACAACTAACGGAAACACTGTAAAAATCAAAAAACAGTAAGTGGACATCATTCACTTAATGGTAGAAAAATCCAAATTTTATTTTTTGACAAAATGAAGTTGTTGGTTTTGATGTTCCTAAATAGACGGCGACATTTATATGAAAAATGCCTATTAGACATACGCAGAAAGGATCCCGCACTTTTTCTTATATAAACTGGTTCTCGGTTAAATTTCCGAATTTTTAATATGTTATAGATCATGATTTCCTGATTAAAAGTAACATAGGCCCAATCTACCTATGACTAGTTTTTGAGATACAGGGTGTTAAAGTTAAAAAGTAGCTATTTTTATAAAATATATTCATGGCAACAGAAGGATTCGATTAATTTGTTTTCCCGCGAATATCATTCTTGTAACGTCAGATAATATACCGTGATAAAAATATGCGCTTATATACAGGGTAAGCCACTAATAACACGAAGTATACGTTAATAGAGTATCAAAAATTCAAAATCTTACTATGACCAGTTCTCGAGATTTAAAGCGAAAAATTTTACCATGTGTGTATTTATCTTCTACATAAAAATGCCGGCCATGGAAATGAATATTTCATAGAATAAGCGTAAACGTCCATAATATTTACCCAGTAAACATTAATGTAACTTTACCTCTCTTAGAAGTATAACTAAAAGAACATATTTACGTAAAATATTTATATAAAATATACATAAATAATATCTAAGGAATAAGTCATTTTGAACAAAATTTGTTAATGTATGTTACATAAATTTACATATTTCTTACATAGGGAATCTGTATTTTATGTAAATCTGTTACATAAATAGTGCATCATATTATATAGCGTATACGTAAAATAATATTATTTTTAGGTCAATATTAACTTCATGTTTACATATGCTTTACATAATTTTACTTATTAAATACGTATAGATGTTTACATCAATTTATGATATATAGCATATTTATATTTACCACCATTTCCTGGTAAAAATTCTGGTGATGTTTAATATTTTTGTTACAATCAATCCGTCGTTTGTGTGAGATTTGTGTGGATTGTGCATTGTGAAATAACTTATTATTGCTGATTATTCTTCTGATGAAAATTAAGTACGTATATATTATATGACTTGATGGAAATACTCACCTCAAGATTGTATTGTACTACGCTTATCTCGCCGTTTTACTCTGTGTTTATTAGAATATTTATAGCCTCTAACAATCTTTTAAAAAAATGAAAATAGAGCTAAATGATTATTCAAATAGTTCAATTTTTTTTTAAAATTGTTTTTCATTAACCTCTTTAATGAGTACACGTCTTTTCTGCTTTTCCAAAAGGCATGTAAATTAGCGGAATTCTAAAAAGTTAGAGGTTATAAATATTTTAATAAACACAAGAGTAAAACGGCGAAATAAGGGTAGTACGATATAAGCTTGAGGTAGGTATTTCTATCAAATTATAATTAATTAAAATAATATACTTATACCACATACACCACTTATTTCACAATACACCCATATAGTGTAACAAGTTTTTCCCGTAACTTGTTGTCAATTATTTAATTAGTTGTCAAATATTTTCCATTCAGCACCCGTACTAGAAATAAATTCGAATAAATTCAATTTGTTGCTGAAAACTCATGTTTAGCGACCGTGCTACAATAACTGAAATAAAATCCAAGTTAGAAGCAACTGAGCATGCGCGAGCAGAGTATTAGAGAGAGATGGAATTACAGCAATTGAAATATTGAAAACCGGGACTTTCCGTATTGACGTCGCTGAGGTGAGATCATTCTAATTTTTTTTCTTAAAAGATTTGGAATTATTAGAGCCATCCTGATTTTGTTGAAAGTTTTACTTTTATTATTGAATTGTTACTACATTAGAATAATAACCTAATTATTTTGATTTGATATTAAATTTAAGCTGGCATTTAGTTGAAATTTTATATTTGAGGTTAACCTTGTGGTTAATAAGAAACCACTTGTTAGTGGATTGCCCCAGCAGTAGTTTATTTATTTGTCATTTTGGGACAGTTCCTGCTGGATATTTATGTATTATATCAATAATTTTTGCCAGTAGTTTAATACTATATTATATACTTACATATATATATATATATATATAGAGATAAAATTAGACGACTGTCTAAGTTAAAAACAAAAATTTTTAATTTAACTTCAGGGATGCAGTCACTGGGTTCAAAAAAGAATACTCTTTTTTAAATTCAAGCTTTCGAAACTTTATTGTTTCTTCCTCAGGAATTCTACAAAAATGTTCATACATTGTAATTATATTATTTAAAAATGTGAAAGGTACTTACTAAATTGAGGTTATAAATAAAATTGGCATGTCCTAAGGACCATAGAAAACATTGCTATTACAATTTAAAACACTACATTTTGATTCAATCTAAGTTAAAAGCAAAATCCTTAATCAAGAAGTTGCATCAGCCACTTCGAAAACTGAATAGATACCAGTCAACTACGTTTTATGAAAATTCGAAAAAAGCAGCGGAATGTTGACAAAAAACCACGAAATATCAGGACTGGAGCAGAGAGAGGGAGGGGGTACCAAGCCCCTCTCTCTCTACTCCAGGCCTGACATAAATGGATGCCAACACAACAGATCAAATGAAACCAACTAATTGTTAAAAGTAGTGTACAGGGTGTTGTCACTGTTCCTTCTATTAGCGTGTGCATGTAATAAATACGTGTATAAAATACTGAGACCTTTGATATCACTTCTGGCATTCATAGCATCTGGTTCGTTAAAGATATGACACATCTCCAGGAAAGTCCTTTTATGAAGGTTTTTTTGAAAGTCCAAAATCTTAACTTCATCGTAGTTAAGATTATGGTTTAACGTTAGAGCATATTTGGTTAACATCGAAGACTCTTTGTTGAGTCTCACGTCGCTCCTGTGTGAAGTGATCCTATCTTTAACTTTTCTACCAGTTTGACCTATATACTTTTTTTCACAATTCATGCAAGAGATGCAATATACCACATTGGAATAATTTTTTAAATCGTCTTTGTCTTTCAATTTAGCAAAAAGATTGTTGATGGTTATTTTGTTTTTAAATGCTAATTTTATGTGTGAGAATCTTGAAAATAATTTCCTTAATTTAAGAGACACCAGTGCTATGTTCGGTACAGAAAAATAAAATACGTTGTTACCCATGTCCTGGTTCTCAACCATACCGGGCACAATCCCGTCACGACGTCCATCATTTAAACTGTCATTAGCCATTGTTCTGCTGAAAATCAGTTTTTTTGTTAAAGTCGGATAACCACACTTAACAAATAATTCTGACAATTTTTTAAGATTACCTGCTACAAGGGAGGTATGTGAGGTGTTCATAACCCTATTTTTCATTCCCAACAGTACATTGATTTTTTGTCTCTCAGAGTGGAACGATTCATAGCGTAAATATCGTCCAGATGACCCTGGTTTAGTGTACCAAGAAGTGATGACATTATTGTCTACCCGCCTTATCAGTTGGGTATCCAAGAAGGGGACTCTGTTGTTTTCGTCTTCTTCTTCTATGGTAAATTTCAACCGTTGATTGTAATTATTTAACATCTCTAATAAGCGTTCTTTACAATTGTTGGGAATACTAAGTATGATATCGTCTACATATTTTTTAAGAAAGGGAACCTCCAAACCTAGTTGCAGCAGACAGTCATTGATCAAGTCGTCCATGACGTATTGTGCCAATATGGGTGAGACCGGACTCCCCATAGGCATGCCTAAGGTTTGTTTGTAAATAATATTGTTGAAACTGAACACAGTGGTGTCAAATAAAAAAGTTCTTAGTTCCAAGAATCTTCTTTTTGAAATACTACAATGTAATTGTATTTCATCCCAGTGGCGTTCGACCGAGCTTTTCGCTAGGTCTACTGTGATATTATTGAACAAAGATTTAACGTCTAGACTTAATATGACGTAATTGTCTGGCAATTGGAACTCTTGTATGAATGTGCTGAATTGAAAGGAGTCTTTAATGAAAAAGTTGTTATCTGTGCTATAAGCGTTCGTAAGTATATCGGTAACTAATTGGGAGATACCCCTATTAGGGCTATTAACCCCAGAAATGATGGGTCTCAGTGATAGTGTTGGCTTATGTATCTTCGGGAGACCATAAAATTTATTTATTACACCGTTATAACATCTATGTTTTTGACCTTCTCGAGGTGATATCATTCTACTTTTTTCCAATTGAGAGATAATATTGTTAGCTTTACTTTGTATCGTGTGACTGGAATCCCTGTTGAGGATGCAATAGTATTCATCGTCTGCCAAGATTTCTGTTGACAGTCTATCATATTGTTCTTTTGTCATGATCGTGGTGACTTTCATTTTGTCTGATTGAATGACTTTTAACTGAGGGTTTTCATTTAGAAACCTCTTGCATGTTAGGTAGCTGTTGTAATACACATTAGGGCTTTTACCTCTGTGTAAAAAATTTGTAATCATGTTGGTAGATTGAGTGAGAAGCAGATTTTTTTCTCTGTTATTAATCGTATCTATGTTATTGACAATATGATCGACGTCTGACAAAAGCCTTGGTATACTGATGTCTTTTGCTAGTGGTTCTATACTAAATTTGGGGCCAAGTGCCAAAAAATTAGAAACCTCACCAGGGATTACAACATTAGTTAGATTCTTAATCCAATGTGCTGGCGTTTTAAGTTTCGATAGAGTTGACTGTTTTATATTGTTAAATTTACGAACGTTAGTGTTTTTGACCTGGAAAAACTTTCTATTATATTTGACAGATTGACGTCTAAAAAAGTCAACCATGATGTAGTAGGGTAGCTTATTGCTAAGTCTATTTTTTAATGATCTAAAAGTTTTTTCCATGTCTCTAACACTATCGTGCGTGACTTTAATTTCTAAATTAAGTATTTTTGTTCTTAACCTTTGATTGAATTCTGATGTCTGATGTAAAGTCCTTCCAACGGCTGCCCCCGTTAGGTTGTCCACCTGTCGTGATGTGAGTAGGAATGATACAGAAAATAAAATACGTTGTTACCCATGTCCTGGTTCTCAACAAATTTTCATAAAACGTAGTTGACTGGTATCTGTTCAGTTTTCGAAGTGGCTGATGCAACTTCTTGATTAAGGATTTTGCTTTTAACTTAGATTGAATCAAAATGTAGTGTTTTAAATTGTAATAGCAATGTTTTCTATGGTCCTTAGGACATGCCAATTTTATTTATAACCTCAATTTAGTAGGTACCTTTCACATTTTTAAATAATATAATTACAATGTATAAACATTTTTGTAGAATTCCTGAGGAAGAAACAATAAAGTTTGGAAAGTTTGAATTTAAAAAAAGAGTCTTCTTTTTTGAACCCAGTGACTGCATCCCTGAAGTTAAATTAAAATTTTTTATTTATATATATATATATATATATATATATATATATATATATATATATATATATATATATGAAGTGTTGGTGTTTTCCCGTATAGTTGGTAGGCTCCTGTGGGAGCCATGCTTGTCTGAACGACGTTTCGGCGGAATCTCATCTGCTATCCTCAGGTTCTAGCTGGAAGCTGCCTATTGCTGCTGCTGCTGCCGCCGCTACTACTGCTGCTGCTGCTGCTATATATATATATATATACATATATTTTAATTTAGGGTTGCTCTAAAATTCGTTATTAGATGATCTCACTTCACGACTGATATACTAAGTTATTGAATTTGTCGAAAAACGAGACGTAAAGTCAATTTCTTTAAATTAATTTTGTCATAGTACGGAGATCATCTTCAAAAATTTATATTTTCTTATTTGATTTTTTCTTGTTTTCAATCTTAATATCTATTTCCTGTGTTCTACTTTGAACATTTTTTAAATTAACAATTTTTTTCTTTGGACAATTTTGCTTCATAATAACTTTTGTCATTTATAGTAATCGAGTGGCTAAATTTTTTTTTCTTTGATAATTTAGCAGTAGTTTTTTATCGGTCCTCAACCATTTTCTTACATTACTGCTTAAATTTTACAAATTCTAATATTTTTCTTTTGTGTGTAGTTTTTATAAAATTCATAACCTTGGCCAGATTTTTTTTTATTCTTTTCAGTAAGTTTTAAAGTCAATTTTATCATTTTAAATTTAAATCATTAGTTTTTTTTGTGTAATTTAACTCAATTCGTATCAACTGGTTCCTGAATTATCATTGTTTTTCATGTAATAATCTGGATCGACCAACCTTGGATCAAGTACACGGTGGATTTGCTATTGACTGGATGAAAATTGTAACTGGCTGAACATCTTCTCAACGCAGCGTCTCCCTGGAACATCACATCGTTGAACAGGACACGATCAATAAGTCCCTCTCCCAGGTACCTGCGGCCATCTCCAGGGTTCGACCTCGTTGAACGCCACCCCCACCGCCAAAGTTACGTAAGCCATATTCACCGTGTCTCTTCTCTTTTTCTCTTTTTGGGTCAGAAGAAAATTATTATTAAACCAGTTGATCTTTTCAATTTACCTTTTCAAATTAATTTTTTTGTTTTTCTCTTAACAAAATGTCATTGTCGCTATAAACGTTATTTATATATATTTTTTTATATTGTAGTAAATTTCAGAAAATTTTTCACTCAACCCATCATATAATAAACCGTTTTTTTTTAATTTTGACATGATGATGTTTTACGGACGCCACATTGAATTTATGGTAAATCCAAATTGCAAATCGCGATAACGAATCTCTTGGTTCATCATTCATCAAAATCCGTCCAGTAGTTTATGTTCTTGGAGGGAATAAAGAAAGAGACGTAGAAACATAACATTGAAAAATATTATTTTCCTTTGCGAGAGTAGTTAGGGTGAAAATTGAAAAAAAAAGAAAGTTATGTAAAATTGATGCTTCAACAGGTTTTCTTTTACAACGAAATGTGTATTATATTAAGTGTCGGCGATAAGTTCACTTCTCTTGATAGCAGTAATTATTTAAAATATCTTGTCACCCATTTTATACTAATCACAAAGTAGGCGTGTAAAACACAATCAACTTTTAATAAACATCTGTCAGTGGTACTTATTAATTAAGTCATTGTTGATTTCATGAAAATTTTGTGTGAATTAGTTAGTTGTTTGCATAATTTTACTCGTTTTGTTTTGCTAATTGAAATTACAATGTGCGATAAATGGTTCGAATAGATGAAGAAGATGATAGTGATAAACAAGAAATAGCAGAATTAAGACGACAAGCTACAGGTGGACCTCCACTAGATATTTTTGAAGAAAAGAAAACTTGTTTGAATTGTTATCAGGCAATACTTACTGACTTAAGGTGGGCATTCCCTAGAAAGAGACATCCGATAGGAAAATATTTATTATTTTTGGCAGTAACTTTTCTTCTTAGTTAGTATTTTTAAAAGAACTATAAAAGTACCTAAGTTGAACCATAACAAGACTATTGCTATGAATTTTCACTCAATAATTTCAGTGGTTTGCAAAATAGCTAGATTTAAGTTTAAAAATTATGCCAATCTTCCTATTTAGTAGTCTTAAATCTAGCTATTTTGCAAACCACTGAAATTATTGAGTGAAAATTCATAGTTATAGTCTTGTTATGGTTCTACTTAGGTACTCTTATAGTTCTTTTAATATACGTACTAAGAAAAAAAAAATGGGCAAAAATAATAAATATTTCCCTATCGAATATCTCTTTCTAGGGAATGGCCACCTTAAGAACAATCGAGGGAACAATAGAAAACGATCCAAATTATTTTCTCAATGTACTGTCTCCAGCAACGAGTCGTGCGTGCACGATATGTAACGCTCGTCAGAATATTTATAGAATGTCTATGGAGTGAAGGGTAAATGTTTTTGTATTCTATGATATTTATGTTCCCGAAAATGTAAGAATATGTCAGCATTATCTTGACGATCGAGGATTTATTTTGAATGTTCTGCGTGGTGGTTTGAATTTTGTAAACTGACCTTATTTAATAACCTAACTCCAACAATTTATACAATGCCTTAGAGCAGCTGTAAATGCTTATAAAAATGCCAGGGATTACGAAGATGAAAATGGTTTTTCTGATGATGAATTTAAATCTTTTAAGTCCCTTTCAAAATAGCAGTTTCAAGAAGTTTATGAATTTTGTGATGTAATAGAGCAAGGTGACAACACAAGATATACAAAGAAACATCTACTCACTTTTCTCGCTAAATTGCCTCATGGTGTATCAGACGGCTTTTAAAAAATACTTTTTAGATACCGTACCCGGCAAGCAACTAGTCATATTTTTTCCAACGTACGCAATCTTTATTGCAACGATTTGTATTAAACAACATCGGCTTCTACGCTTCGCTCGTATTTTTAATCTTGCCATTCCTGCAATAAAGTATGGCCTTTTACACTTGTATCTCAAATAACTATGAAAAAATTGTTATCATACACAATATGCCATAAAATTAGACAAAAATGGTTACCCGAGGGTTCTTGGGATCGCTGATTATGATTCTGAAGTCCAATTTGGTAATTCAAAATGGCAGACCGGAAGTAGAGTCAATTTCTCAGGAATAACTCGTATCCTTCTCGTTTTTGGGCTGAAAATGAGCACTCGAAGGTTTTTGAGGTCGCTGATCACGAATCCGTGGTCCAATTTACGAAATTCAAAATGGCGCACTGGAAGAGCAGTCAATTTCTTCGGAAAAACTCGTATTCCTTTCTTTCTTGGGCTGAAAGTTTCCTACTTTCTCACGGAGATTTTCGTTATCGCTGATAACGAATCTGATGTCCAATTAGGGAAAATTCAAACTAGCGGACAGGAAATAGTATATTTTGCAGGAAAAACTCGTATTTTACATACTTTCAGCCCAAAGAAGAAAAAATACGGGGTTTTCCTGAGAATATGGCTCCACTACCGGTCCGCCTTTTTAAATCTTCTCTAATTGGACATCGGTTTCGTTATCAGCGACCACGAAAACCCCCGAGTTGCCACTTTGAGCCCAAAAAAGAAAAAAATACAAGTTTTCCCGGAGAAATTGAATGTTCTTCCTGAGAAATTGACTCTACTTCCGGCCCGGTCCGCCATTTTGAAGTTACCAAATTCAGATTCGTGATCAGCGACCTCAAGAACCCCCGGGTAACCATTTTCATTTAATTCTACGGCATATTGTGTATGATAACAAATGTTTCAATTAATTTAATTAAATTGGCCATTAAAATTGGCCGATTATTGGAAAAAAATGAAACCAAACAGTTCCACCTAAAATAAAAAGCACTGTTTTTTCTAAATATCTTTCTGAACTCTTTGCAATAAAAATTAAGTCAATTGTCCCTGTACTTTTAATTTTAGAAGAAAATGATAAAATGAAGCGACTAACGCGCTACTTGACTAATGCAGCACGCGCGTGTTCAAATTGCCTTTATTTGTGAAACACGACATACACGTTATATGACAGAAAATGTACATAAAACATCAGGGAATAGGTTAGTATAAAGAAATTTGAAATCGATATCCTGAAAAGTTACGCCTGTGTGAAAGTAGTACATGAGCATTTTAATTAATTATTGCAAAATATATTTCGTTTTTCAAAATGTAAAAAGACGGACTACGACACTTTTCTAATGTAGAGTTATTATATGAAATAAGCTATAACCACCAAAGCTAGAACCATTCACCTAAGTGTAGCAGTTTCCGAGTAATATATGTTTTTACTTGTAAGCGCGTGGTATGAAAAAAATGTGATTTCTGATATTAAAATGCTCACAAATTTGGTTTCGACCAAGGGAAGAGGTCATCAACCAAGAATTTATATACATTATTTGTTTCTTTATCAGCTCGATTAAATTTAGTTCTGCAAGATGCAGTTGGCCATGTGCAAGATTGTAAAATATTTTTCGCCACACTTTCCGGAATTCCCAGTTTTTTCTCAAACTTTTTGTTTCTCGCTACAGAGTTATTAGTTCTATATGGGGAATTTGTTTATTTGATTACCGGTTAAGGCAGGAGATTTTTGATTCGTGAAATGTATGCCTGGATTCGTCCCTTCTTGAACTGGGTGATATAAAGTAAGCAACGCCAGATGTGTGAATGAAACAGATAGGTTTTTGGTTGTATAACATTAGCATTGGCTTATTTGTGTCTTTATTAGGTTTTAAACAGGAATTGGAGATCCAAATTAAAAAGATATTAAACATAATGCATAGGTAATAAACATAATATACAGGTGATGGAATGGAAAATCTGCCCAAAACTGAAACTGATTGTTTCAAGGAAACGACATACAGGGTGAGCAAACTATCCATTCGGACCTTTTTTCTCATAACGCGCAAAAAAAATTGTTACCGCGAGATAGGGCCCTTGCCAGCAACTCCACCGTAGATGGATATTTACTTGTGGAGCGGTTAATAAATAAAAAAACAATGAAGAAAGGGAAAAAAGGAAAAAAATACAAAAATAAAAGCTGCCAGATTCAGAGACACAAGAAGCAGAACATTTAGAGGAATAATAAGGAGATGACGATAGATCTAGAAACTTAAAAGAAGCATGGAAACTGAAAAGAAGCATGTCGCAAACAACTGCACCATACCCCAGCCGATGATGACAAATGGAAACTTAATACAAGCATGGAACTTAAAAGAAGCATCTCTCAAACACCTACACTTCCCACCCTATATTCCCACCCCATGCGTCATGCGGCTCTCGCTGCTGACAACAAGCATGTCCAATGTCCAACCCGACGTATGCAGCTGGTCCGGCGGTATATAAAACATCTGAGGTTTGGTTCCGGCACGCGGTTTGGCAATCCGTTGGGCGTGTTCGACGGAGGACCAAGCTGCGTGTTGGAACGAACCTGCATGGGTGCCCGGAATTGGCAGCAATGCCCACCATACGCTGGAAAATCAACCAATCAATCAATCAATTATTTATTTCTTTATCAGCTGGTGTAGGTCCCACATCTTTCCACTTCGAAAAGAAATTATCCTTAAATAAGCGTGCTACGCTCGGAATCATGCTCCACTAAAGTGGTCTCATCTATTGAAAAATATTAGTATTATAAGATATAAACCTCATCTCAGAAAGTAAAAGACAAATTTGAAAACATTTTAAAAGATAGCAAACAAACGTCGTCTCTTGTACTAATAGATGGATCGATTGGAGAGTATACAGCATGCAGAATTTTGAATTAATTATTAGTACTTTCTATGCAATAAGGAGGGGTATTACTCTATTTCTCTCAATAATAAACATTTATTAACAATATGAAAATACTAGAATAATAAAATATAAACTTCATCTTAGAAACTAAAGGATACATTTTCAAAATTTTGTAAAGACAGCAATTGAACATTGCGTTGTCGACTTCGCGTTGTTTGCTATATGATCCCTTTATAACTTTAAGAGAGGCATCCGCACATGTAAGATATGTGTGGCTCCATCTATTGAAAAATAATAAATAAATATTATAAAATATTGGAAACTAAAAGAGAAATTTGGAGAAATTCTAAAAGACAGCAAACTAACATCGTCTCCTATGCGAACCCAACCCCTGTCCATCATTATGAGTAAGTACCTCACCTTTGTAACATTAGGAGAGACATCCACGTGTAAAATATATGTGACTCGTTCTATTAAAAAATTTGGACCTATTTTTTTTTACTAAATGGTAGAAAAATCTCAGTATTTGACAATACGAACTTCACAGAAATTAAAAGAAAAATTTACAAAATTTCTAAAAGGACATCCCAAGGGATGGATTGGGAAATCTATCCCCACCTTTGTGGGTATTACACTTATATACTGTTAGGAGAGGCATCCACGTGTAAAATATATGTGGCTTCGTCTGTTGAAAAGTGTAACTTATCTCTCAAAATATATTACATTAAAAATTTTAGAACTCAGGTAGGTACATTTTTTAAAACTTAATACAGATATAGTTTTACTTGTCTCTAAAGAAAACGATACTACCATATGACGAATATTTCAGGATAGTACGAGGGTCCAAAGTCAAAGGACAACTCATGTAAAAATTCAACTTCAGCCAATCGTGTATCCCGTTCCTTAACAGACGGGGTTAATTACTACGTTTAAATTGCCATTCAGACATGGTCTTCACGTATTTATTTTCTGCAATAATTTCCTTTGATGGACATATCTGTAAAAAAACCGCTGCCTAAGGAATCACTACTTCCACATCCAGACTTTACATCCTACTGTCTTCAAAGGAAAACATCTCGACTATAATTGCACTCTAGTATGTGGAATAATTGATAGAATTTTAATAATGATTCAGGCAGATGTCTTAAAAGAATTTGAGGCGTTGGTTCTTAGCATATACGTCAAAAATGTGGCATCTTATTATAGCTTACCCTACTCATTTTCCTCAGATTACAATTTAATTCCATTAGACCCTTGAATACTGGAGTGAGGGTGGTGAAGGGGTTGAAAAATGTTATAAAAAAATATGAGGCTTTGGCTTCTAGTATTTACACCAATTCCAAGTTTCTGTACCCTTACCAGCTTGCTTTATTTATTTTTCCCTATTTACCCCTACCTACCTCAGAACTCTTCACCGGAATCGTCACAAAATATAATCTAATTACATGTATGAAATTTCAAGTGAATATCTCAATTTTATTTTATCAACCCCTTTAATAGTGGAGTGGGGGTGGTTGAGGGAGTTGAAAAATATTTTTAAAAATCTGAGGCCTTGACTTCTAGTATGTACACCAAATCCCAAGTTTCTGTACTCTTACTAGTTTGCTTTATGTATTTTCCCTTATTTATGCCTATTTAACCCTCAATCCTTCAACGGAATAACTTCAAAATATAATCTAGTTCCAGTTGCCGTTATAATACATATGTGTACCACATTTTAAGTGAATATCTTAATTTTATTTTATCAACCCCTTTAACAATGAAGTGGGGGTGGTGGGGGCTTGTAGAATATTATAAAAAAAAATTGAGGGTGCTAGTACATACACCGAATCTCAATATTCTGTAGTCTTACCAGGTTGCTTTACTCACTTTCCCTTATTTACCCTTATTTACCCCCCAACCCTTCACCGGATATGTTCAAAAAACAATCCAGTTCCAGATCTCGTTATAATATATAAGTGTATAAAATTTCAAGTCAATATCTTGAACCGTTCCAGAGAAAACGTGCGGACAAAAAAAAGTTACAGAGAGACAGACAGATAGACAGACACACAGAAAATTTTCTTTGGTTCAAATTTAAAATTTCGACGTTTCATGACATTCTAAACCTATTTCAACAAAAAATAATTTTGAAATTTTTTTTGCGATTACTATACTTCCAATCCACTACGTGGATGTGGAAGTAAAATAAATAAATAGGCACCATGAGTTTTAAAGAATACAAATACAAAAAAAATAATATGGGCAAAGAGTAATTAAATGCCATATTTTCTGGAGGACTTTATTTTTCATCTCAAATTCGAATTAAACATGTTAAACTTAAAGTATTCTGTGCTTTGGACCCACGTATTTCTTATACACGATGCTTTAACATATATTTTGTGACCCGTCATTATCTAGTTATCCTCCTTTACTTCATGGCACGTTTTACAGCATTACGCCATTTGACTTTTCCTTCTTGTTCTTTCCACTTGGAGTAAACAAATATCTCTGGAATAAAAAATTGAACGCAAGAAAAGGTCCCATATATTGTTTGGGCAAAAAATCTATACTATTATGTTCGATAAAAAGAAGGATTGTCCTAATCCTGTATCCTACTAATAATTCGGTATTTACTTCTCCTTCTCCTCGTTTTGATTCGTTTTGCCGACAACAGCTCGCAAATGGTAATTTTCCAGCATTGAACCAACTTTTGGAGTGCAAGTCACGCATAACAGTGGTAATTTCTCGGTTCGAAATACAGTAGAATAAAGTTCAGATCGCTACAGAATGCTTCCACCTCTTCCTCTTCTGCACTAGTTGTAGCTGCATATCCTTGTACCAAATTCATTAACTAGGAAACAAGTTTTTTTCAAAAATATTTTTGCCAATATCTCCATATTTTGAGGCTACTACTGCCAACTTGATGCGTAGAATCCGAATCTGCAGTCAGAAACGAAGTACAAAACTTCCTTTTTTTAAGAATACTTTTGCTCATATTTCGATTCAGTGGTGGTAGCATTACGGACCACTACGATTTACCCTGACCTTGGTAAAATACTAGGCCTTTAGTTAAGGAGGAATTCCGAGCTCGAGTGGGCAGAGACGCTCGTTTCCCTGAAGTAGCGCCGTTTCTCAAGTCAGGTCTTAAGAGATTTCCTAAGCGAAATATAGGTATATAGTAAAAGCAAGATAAAGTACCACTTAGTCGATAAGGAATAATAATGTTAACCCATTTCTAATTTCTTGATAATCCGAGATCCAATTCCAGAGACTAACAGCGAAGAAAACTTGTGACAAGCGATTAAGGTGAAAAAGGACTTTTCTAAATATCAAGATCCTTTTTTACAAATGCAGGAAGAATCCTGCATTTTTAATTGTACCAATGTAGCAAAGGAACTGAACCATTTTCATATTCAGTAACATAAGCATGATGTTCTTAAATTATTTAAATTTTTGTCTCAATCTATACTCTGGGCTTTAAATGAGACATTTAAACATTTACATTTAACAAAAATAAAATAATTTCATTACAATATTTACGATATAATTATATAAGAATATGGAATTTGTTTACATGGGCAATGATGATATACGGTAATTTGTAGCAAATGTCTTGCAGATTTACATCTTCGATACTGCAATACGCTAAGTCGTCTCTCCACCTCCTAACTCTCAGAGGTCTTGAACATGTCAACCTCAGGCCTACTTGGATTAAGAATGATGACCTGAAGACCCTGAACAAATTTTCCAAATATTGATGTGTTCTCCCGAATCTCACTGTATGGGAAAGTAAAATTGAAAAGCATATGAAAGCTGTAGAGAAGTTTACTGCGCCTTCAGCGACATCAGACAAACATGTTCTCAGGATATTACAGAACAAACTGAAAGATTGGTTTTTAGCATTAAATGAATTATATCAACGAAATGTCACCAATCAGCCTGATAACTATATATCTATCATTTTTAAAATATAAAAAAACATGTGTTGTTAATAGAAAAGAAAGTGGCACATTCAATAAAAATAAAGTCGCAATCTTACTTAAAACATCCAATTATTCTTAACGTGGTGCTTATATGTTTAGATAATTATCAGCAGAATGCATTAAGGAAGGTTCGGGAGACAATCCCGTTATGTAAACTCTGAACAATTACGCAATATAATAAATAGTCTTTCGTGACTTAAATTTATATGATCGGATTATCAAATAAGCACGCCGTCTCCGTGTGGACGCTTGGTGACCTAAAATACCAGAATTTATCAAATCCGTTATGAATTTTGCACCAGAATATATAATTTCTCTCTTAATTTTATTACGTAACGGTTAACCTTTTATTTTCTCTTTCTTTTTACGAGACATGATTTTCTGTTTTCGTTTACGATTATTGTTTCTGGGGAATTTGACATGACCTACAATAGCTGTCGGGCACAAATATATATTTTTGATTACGTAAATATAACGAAAAGTTGCGTTTATTATTATTGCATTTCTGTTTTAATGGCATCAAAACAAAAACATGTTGGTCACTGTGATTAAGAATGTCGATGATGATGATGAACATTAAAAAAAACAAAGCATTTGCATTTTCAGCAGTTTTCTTGTCACCAGATTAGTTAATATAATAAACAAAAATAAACTAATTAATTCTATCAATCTCATGCCATATAAGGAACGATTTTCTCTATTACAATAAAATTCAGTATTACGAGATAAAGTCTCACTTTTTCTAGAACTTCTGCTACTATAAATAACATAACAAACACGTAGCTTTTTAAACATGCAAAACACTTTCACATTTTTAAAAATTTTCAGATAGTACAAAATTTCCTTTTTCGTTATTTGGAAAATGTTTTCTACATTTACTATGTGCCCGTCAACTTTTACAAAAATTGTATTACAGCATAAGGTAAGTGAAATCTTGTGCAGGAATAATTACTATTTGATTTGATATAATGAAAATTATGATACATAGCGAATACGATGTTTCACCGTGTAAAATCGAATTAGTACAAAACCATTAAAAAGTCGGTACAAGGCGTGTGTCCTCTGTAAGTCATAAAATGCATATTAAAACTCTGATTGATAACATCCTTCATATTCGATCATAATATGTAAAATTTTATCGTACAGAGATGCATTAATTTCACTTTCATATTAAAAAGGATGATTGCTTTATCTCCTTTTTAAGAAGTCATACGTTTTATCCTGTAATTACTTCTTGGAAGAAATGCACTTGCATGGACCATATAACATCTCATAATAAAAATTCAACGAAATATACGAACTGGTCCAAAATTAATTAATTGTACATAGTGGACACAACAATTCACCATCCATTCGTATAATTAGACCAACCAACATACGTGTATGAAACTAGCATATTTTCAAATAGAAAATATTTCAGTTTTAACAAAAAAAAGATCCTCAAATTTTGTTTATAATTAACAATGATGCACCTGTGATAAATACATATAAATTCGAAAAATACGGAGGGTAAATCATCGTCCATGGTCGCTATACAAAGGGCTTTGTACATTTCTTATGGAAAGTGGTTCTCGGTCAAATTAGCCACCGTTGATAGTACTAAGTTAAAGATGAAATTTTTGGAGTCATATTTAAATTATTCTTAAAGAGGTCAACATACAAAAAATATAAAATGAGTACAAAATACATCTATTAATTTATTAGACCTTTTTTCAAGGAAAGTGCGGGTTGGAATTTAAAATGTATTCCGAAAATACAAAATACCCTTTATCTTGTCTTTTCTGGCATTTGAAAACAGAACATGTAATGAGCGTACTTGAAAAAATCCATGGAGGGATGTCTTCTATCTTTCCATTTTTTTCAATTTAAACATGTTTTATTTTGTTTTTCAAACCTTAAAATTATAGTTCCTTAAATATGTCTCATTTATCATCAATGGCAGTATATTCACTATAGATTGCACAGTAGACATACCTCCGGAGTGGATGTAAAGCAATCAGTCCCCTGTATATTAAAAGTTAGACAAGTTAAACATATATTTCCGTGTCTTCAGTAGTGAATTGATTCGGCAACATTTCCCGGTTGGGGGGTAGCTTGTCTCCTGGCGTGTGTGATTGGCCTTAGTAGCGGAATAGACCGACGCGACGTTGCAACGTTAAATAAGTGAATAAAAAAGACACTACATACTGTTCTATAGCGAAGGTATGCCGTTCTGACATTTAATATTCATATGAAAAAGTCCACATGGAGGCTTGCCATGTCTTTAGTTCCTTTAAACACCCTAATTTTCAGCATATGGATTCAAAGTGGCAGTTACCAGCATCGGTTTGCTTCCAACAGCGTGTCCAATTTTTTAAATCATACATGCACATTTAATTTTCTTCAACTGATAAACTGAGATTTTATCTTTGTTTAATCTTTACATCACTGTGGTAGGTATCACACACGAACCAGGATGTCTTCAACAACAATAATTTATTGTAAATACCATTTAGTTAATTGAAGTGATCAGTTGTAAGAAGTAGATCAATTTTTTTTAGTGTCATAACAGAAATATTATGAACCCTAAAATCGTCCTGGTTGCGGCCTTGCTATAATGGCATTCTTTGGCGTTATTTTGTACAGAGATATTTAACCTAGTTTGAGTTTGTGGAAGTGAGAGCCAGTCATCGCCTCTCACTCTTCTATTATGTGAACTTGACCGCGAGGCTTCACTGTTAACACTCTCCATCGCAAGAATAGTCTCTTGCACTCAACTCACTCTCTCTGATTCTGATCCTCTCTTCACTCCGTAATCAACGTATTGTGAAACGTTGCCACGTCTTACCATGTTTCCCCACTACATTGTGAAACAAATATTTTTTTTTATTATCTGATAAATCGTAGTGTTTAAAGAAGTCGTGGTGTACTTGATGTAATATTTAATCGTCACAACTTGAATGTTTATATGTATACATTTAAATATTCCAATTCAAAACTTCAACGATTTACTGAATCGAATGCTAAGCAAGTATTTAATTGCATTGTGGTTAATCATCAAAAGACTATTCCATTTAAATTTACTAGGAACAGCACGTTTACACAAAAATGAAGTATTTAGTTCAACTTTCCTTCAGACGACTCATGAGTCATAAAAACTACGGATTGATACAGAATGTTACTTTCTTTATTTCATAACATGTAACAAGGCAGGTAATATTTGCATCAGATTTGTTTATTTTATTATATGTTTATATTTAGGTTACCTCAAATAAACAAATATGTATGACACAGATAATACATAGTTGAACAACGTTTAAAATTGAAATGTGATAACAACGCCGTTATTGACTGAAAATTAAAAATGTTTTTGTTTTTTTTGTTTTTGGTTTTATAGAACAGGGTAGTTTAAATTAAATAAACCATTACTGTTAACAGTAGCATTGCATATAATGTGCAGCATAATAACGTGTTTTTTACAATCATTCAACGATATATTCAATTCATTATACCTATCATATGGCCAGGAAAGAAGTTATTTAATTTATCCGTAATAATAAGTTTTAGAAAAGCTAATGATGATTATTAGTATTTTCTGGTAAAATGTTTAATTTACATTGTTCTAGAAAAGTCTGTGCACATGTTTAAAATAAAAACCATTTTAATACTAAAGTGGGTTCTATTGAATACGGACGATTATTAATTACGAAAAGGTAGATTAATCTGATTTATAATGGTACCTACCTATAAAGAACTTGGTTGAAATCCAATAGCAAAAATAATCACTAAAGTTAGAAGTAATATATTTAAAATTGTTTGCCAATGGTACAGAAACTAGGAAAGTCGGTGCCCTCCATCAATGCCTTACCACCTGTCAAAATAGTTTCCCATCTTGAAAATCAATTACAAACAATGCACAACCTAGTTTCTCAGTAATTAATGACTTTATCTATTTTTAGATTATATATTAGTTAATCAACTTCCTTTGAACATGTAATAGTATCCATAAACAAATAGCGTGATTTACTATAACTCCTTAGTGATTTATTATTACACCAATCACCTTTAACTTCATACCTAGCTTATCCAATCGATGTAACGAGCAAAATAAAATATAATGGTCCATTATTGTTGAGGGGAGGAAGGTGATTTGACATGTTTAAATAGTTTGGACGTTGTTAAACTATTATATTAATATTTATTATTATAATCATAGATAAAGTATAGGATTCAACTCGCTATAATGGCAATAACACACTTGATTATTTACCGCACTCGCCTACGGCTCGCGCTGCAAACTTCATCTACGTGAGTTATTACTTACATTATCGTTCGAATAATACATTTGCAAGAAGGTGAAAACATTGATGTTTGTTCTTTATTTTCAAGTGTACCAAAAGCCTACAAAACTTAGAGTATCTTAGGGATTTCCTCGAATTAAATAATAACAGTCAAGGAGAAATTAAAGAAGAGTGGACCTTACTAAACTTTGCATAAAGCAAAATTGTTTTCAATTTAATAATACGTTCTTCAAGCAAAATGAATGAACTGCAATGGATAACTCCTTGTCACTATTCTTTGCCAATCTATTCATGAGCTGGGCCGACACAAAAATAAAGGAAAAATTCGAGTACTTCCCTAGGGTATGGTTGAAATATGTGAATGACATATTTGAAGTATTCGATACAAAGGTTGCGGATGTAGACAACGTTGTCTCTGAGACAAGATATATACAATAAGAATCTGAATTTATTCTAAATATTGAAACATTTTCTTCCTGATTAACTGAGAGAGGAGTTTATCTCCGAGAACATTTTTCTGTGTTCAAAATGTTTAAAGAAATATCATCATCATCATCATCCTTAGCGCTGCGGCCCTATGTGAGCCCCGACTTTCTCCAGTTTCACTCGTCATTCCTGCCAATTCCGCGATTTTTGCTTCCAATTCCTTTCACCGATTTCTCATGTACCATATTTCTACCGCAATCTTGGCCTGCCGCGGAATCTAGCTCCCGCTGGTTCCGAAACCATGATTTTTCTTGGGGGGTAATTATCATCAGCTCTGTTGACGTGTCCTGCCCACTTGAGTCATCCTATCCTTATACTTGTTACCACATGCCTATCCTTTGCCACCTGTTTGTATTCCTCATTAAGCTCAAACTTGTAACGCCATACAACGTTGTCACATATAGTTCAAAAGATCCACCTCAGGATTTTCCTCTCAATAGTTTGGAGTAGGGTATCGTCGGCTTTACTCAGGGTGCATGTCTCGGATCCATACGTCAAGGCCGGGAGTATTAACGTTTTATACAGCATCAGCTTTGTCTAGAATGATAATTGTCGGCTTTTGAGATGTTTTTCAAGTCTAAAATAGCATTTGTTGGCAAGTACTATTCTGCGTTTTATTTCCTCGGATATGTTATTTTTATTATTTACTGATGACCCTAGGTAAGTAAATGCTTGCACTACCTCAGAGTTATAATCATCGATAGTCATATTTTGTCCGATGTTTGTGGCTCAATTATCTGGTGTCGACGCCATAACTTTAATTTTACCTCATTCACGTCAGATCCATTATTGCTGCACCAACGAGTGTAGCAACGTTTCTTTGGAATGTTGTATGGTGCGTGAAACAACATCCACGTCATCTGCGTATGCCATTATTTGTACGCCCTTATTAAATACCGTACCCCTGTTGTTCAGCCCTGCATCTCTGACTAATTTTTCTGGTGCTATGTTAAAAAGGTGACACGCCAGCGTATCCGCCTGCCTTAGTCCTTTATTTGCGTTAAAATAGTCAGATATTTTATTTTGTATTTTCACTTGGCAGGTTACTTGTCTCATTGTTGTTTTGAGGAGTTTTATTAATTTAGTGGGTATTCTGAGTTCTCTCATAGCTTCATACAGTTTAGGTCTAATGATGCTGTCATACGCTGCCTTATAGGCTATAAGCATGTAGAACGTGTCGATGTTGTACTCGGTGGTCTTTACCAGGATTGGTCGCAGGACAAAAATCTGGTCAACAATAGATCTGCCTGGCCGCCAACCGCTCTGATATTCTACTACTGCATTTTCGATATAATGGCTCAATCTTCTATATATAATTTGGGAGAATTTTTTATATATTGTATTAAGGAGGGTGATGCCTCTGTAGTTTGAGCACTTCAGTTGATCGCCCGATTTATGCAGAGGGCAGATAAGAGTGATGTTCCATTCTTGCGGTCAGTCTTCATTTTTTCTGGCCTTCTTGATCGTGATCCAAACAAAATTAGCCAAATTTTGTCCTCCGTATTTAAAGAGCTCCGCTAGAATGCCATCACTACCCGGAGACTTGTTGTTCTTAAGAAATTTGAAGGCTTCTTGTACCTCGTTTAAAGTTGGTGGGGCAATGTCGTCTTTGGTATATGGCGTGGGGAGACCCCCATTGTCTTCTTCCAGGGCTTCTTTATTGAGTAGTTCTCTGAAGTGCTCTCAACCCATCGTTTTAGTATCTCGTTCTCAATGTTCACTATGTTCCCCTATCTCTACATGCGTTAGTCATTGGCTTAATCTCTTTTCACATGTTGTCAACCTTTTGGAAGAATTTTCTTGTTTCCGTCTGGTTTCTGTGTCACTTCAGTTCCTCTGAAATATTGTGCTCTATTTGTTTCTTTTTCCTTTTGTGTATTCTTTTCTCTTCTCTTCTTAGTGCCCTGTATCCTTCTACAACTGCACGTGTTCTTCCCTGTTGTATCGCCCTATATGCTTCATTCTTTTTTAACGTTATATCGTGGCATTCATCGTCAAAAAATAATCCTCTGATGGTCTGTGTCTTTCCGCCCTCAGTACATCCCTTGCTTCTGCCTTTAGAGCCTCTTTGCATGCTGTCCAAGCCTCTGGTGCTACTGTAGCTTTTTTTATGCTATCTGTATTTTCATTTATTTTATTCTGAAACTGTTTAGCTGTTTGGGGATCTTTTAATAGGTAAGTATTATACCTTGTAATGAAGCATTTTTATAGTGTGGAAATTGCACCCGAAACCGCAGTCAATGTTTCTATTTAGCATATAAATATTTTACATTACAGGTATTAGGCATAATTTCTGGTGTTGAAATTGCACCCAAAACCGCCGTCTATTGTCTATTTTGAATATTAATATCATTCAACGCGTAAGCTCCGAAAAGTACACACGTCTGAACTTACTAGTCTGCAAAAAATCTAAAATTTCTCTTTAATTTTACGGTTAAACTTTACTTTTAGCACGGTAAACCAATAGTCCATAGTTTAGTGTTTAGTATTAGTGATGCCCCTCCCCCGGAGGGGGTAGGTACCTTAGGGACGTTAACAAACGCCCAAATAGTATTATCCGATGACGAAATGGCAATTAATCTAGACCACCAGCAAGACACTGCTACGCACATGGAGGAAGATCGAGACATATACACGACACATCGTGCCAGCGGCGCACAGAATAGCAGCTCCATAGAAACTGTGAACAGCGATACGGCTCCTGCAAAAACTAAAACAGTAAAACTTTTCAACTTGGAATCAGATAAGTATAATTCAAATCTTATCTTTGTACTTATTGAAAAAACAAATGAAGAAAATGTAGGCCGACTACATCCTCTTGTAGTAGGTCACATACTTCATAAAAAACTATTTGTTAAGAACATTATTTCTATAAAAAGTGCTAGTTATAATAGAGTCAAAATTCAGCTCAGCGGCTTGAAGCTGAACTTAGGGCATTTATCCCAAATCATCTCCTTGAAAAAAAGGGTTTGATTAGAGGCGTAGATACTTTTTTCGACAATGACTACTTAAAAGAAAATATAATACCTCCTGCCAAAATTACAGATATTCAGAGGATGCACAGAAAAATAATAAATGACAATAAACCCGTACTGGTAGCTAAGCAAAGTATCATTATAACTTTTGAAGGTAACGTACTACCAAAAGAAGTCATAATAAACAGTGTAGTATTTCCCGTAGAAATCTTTTTTGGCAGAGTTACTCAATGCTATAACTGCCTAAGATACGGTCAGGTTTCTAAGCAATGCCGTAGTGCGAATACCCCCCTCTGTATCAATTGTGGTAAATCTAAGTCCGAAAACCATGAATGTTTTGAAAGTGATATGTATTGCATCTATTGCAAGTCAAATGACCATAAATCGAATTCTAAAAAGTGTCCAGTCTTTGAGAAGCAAAGGAAAATTAAACAAATTATGGTTGAACATAATTCCACCTTTAATGAAGCTAAAGAATATTATGAAAATTCTTATGCAAATTTTACATCCCTAAATAAGTTTAGTATATTACCTGACGTTAATAATTACGATGAAAATTTTCCTGCATTACCTAACAAAAAACTGTCCAGTTCTCATCAAATTCACTCTAAGACGCAACATAAACCAAACAATAGAACGAATTTCTCTCTATCCCAACCTAGTACCAGCAAAGTCAACAATTTTCAACCAAATAAAAAGAGGAAATTTTCCTCCTCTCCTACTATAACACCGATGTTCCCATTTAGATTCAGTGGTTCTTCCCCTTTCCCTGCAAATACCATCTCACCCTCTTATCACCTCGAAAAAAATAAAATATGTGATAGCCTTTCACAATTTGCAATTGATTTTTTGAATAAAATAAAGTCTTTAGATGACATTAAAAACTTTAACCTTAGTAACTTTAGGCGTGATATGAACACATTATTGGAGGATAATTTTATTTATAAATAAAATTCCCCCAAATAAAGAATAAATTAGTCATTATGCAGTGGAACGCTCGTTCCGCTGTATCCAATAAAAATAGTCTTAGTAAATTCTTAAATGAAATGGAGGTTGACATAGCACTAATTAGTGAAACTTGGTTCAAGCCGGGATCCATGGTTAACTTTCAAGGCTTCAAGATTATCCGTAAGGACAGACATGACGGTAAAGCTGGAGTTGCAATTCTTATCAACAAAAACCTTAATTACAAAGAGATTCACCTAGTTAATAATTTTAACGACGAAATTTGTGTTTGCGGAGCAGATATATTTCTTAATAAAATTAAATATAGTTTTTTGTCTATTTACAGACCCCCAAATATTAGTACAAACTCAAGTGATTGGGAACATATTTTTAATCAGGTTGCACCTCCTTGCGTAATAGGAGGGGATTTTAATGCCCACAATGCACTTTGGGGATCGTCGAAAAATGATAATTTGGGTTCTCAATTAATAAATGTTATCGATGACCTCGGCCTCATAACCTTGAACAATGGTAATTCCACTCGTCTTCAGCTCCCTGGACAGAGCAGATCTGTCGTTGATATATCACTTTGCTCCACTGATCTTGCAAACAATATCACTTGGAATACTTGATAGGACACTCTTGGCTCAGACCATTTTCCAATCGTCCTTGAAATTTCTCTGCAGTATGAAAAAAATAAAATAATTTTTCCAAAGGCCAAATGGAATTTAAGTAAGGCAACTGGCCCTTATAGTCCAGGTTAATAGAGCAGAAATTTGAAAATCAACCCCTACTTACTAATTCCTATGATAAGTACAAATTTTTGATCGACAGTATTAACTCTGCAGCTCCGCTTTCCATGCCAACCTATAAACCCTTAAAATGCAAGTCTCGGCTACCTCCATCATGGTGGAACGAAACTTGCGATCTAGCTATATGTGAGAGAAAACAGGCCATTGGAAATTACACACATAACCGCACGGAGGAGAACTATATTTATTGTAAAAAAATAAGCGCTAACACTAAGAGAACTCTAAAAAACATAGCTAAACAGAGTTGGATAAATTGGTGCTCCAATCTAAACAAAAATACCCCATCCTCTGAGCTGTGGAAACAAGCTAAGAAAATGCAACGCATTCCTTCCTCTCAAAAAAGTTCTGATGATTTCGACTGGTTGGATGGTTTCTTTGATAGAGTAGCTCCACCATCTGTTAATAATTGTTCGGTTACTCAAAGTACATCTTCAACCAATAGCCACTTTCTATGTCTCGCGTTCCAATACCACGAACTAGAAACCGCTCTAAAAAAAGTAAGAAACTCTTCAGCAGGTTATGATGACATAAAATATCCTATGCTAGTGCACTTGCCTAGCAATTCGAAAAAATTATTATTGGACATTTTTAATGACATTTACCTTTCGGGCTGTAACATTGCTGAACTCAAAAATGTGATCATCATACCCATACTTAAGCCGGGGAAGGACTCGAACTGTCCTGAATCATACCGTCCGATTTCCCTTATGTCATGTATTCTTAAAACTCTTGAACGTATGATCAAATTTAGATTAGAATGGTGGCTAATTAACCAAAACCTACTTCCTTTAAATCAATTCGGCTACAAAAAAGGTGTTAGTACCCTTGACGCAGTTTTGTCTTTAACTACTGATATACAAATAAATTTTTCCCGTAATAATTATTTGAGTTCCCTTTATTGATTTGAAAGGTGCCTATGAGTCGGTAAACTTGGAAATTTTAGAAGAAAAAAAAGTTTTATTTTGTGCCTGACATTATTACCAGAAATATTATAAATCTTTACTCAAATAGGGTAATATACATTAGAAATAATAGGAATGAAAAAATAGGACCTAGACTAAACAATTCAACCTATGCACAGGTGATCCATAACATAAATATCCCAAACTTAAACATTGTACAATATGCCCATGATCTTTGTATTTACACCGAAAATAGAACATGAAATAGGTCCCTAAAAATCCTTGAAAGTGGGATTTTGTGTTTGAGGCAATGGATTTTTGAAAATGGCTTTGAAATTTCGACAGAAAAATCAATATTTTCCGTCTTCACAAGACATAATACACATAACCTATTACAAACGAGGAATATCCAACTCGCTGGTTTCAATTTCCCCATACGCTCAGAGATCACATATCTGGGCGTCATACTTGACAGAATACTCTCCTGGAAACCTTTCATAGAGTCTATTAAAAACAAGTATATTAAGGGTATTAACTTTTTAAAATTTGTCAGCAAAGCCTGGTGGGGATCTGACGTTAAAACCGCATTATCTTTTTATAAATCCTATATTAGATCAATAATAGACTACGGCTGCATATTATACGGTTCTGCTAGTAAAAGGCTATTAAGTAATCTAGATGTCATACAACGTAAAGCTCTAAGAATATGTCTGGGTGCTATGAAATCCACACCAAATGAAGCCCTTCATGTGGAGGCTCTTGAACCCCCACTTTCAATTAGAAGAAATTTCTTGAGTAACAAGTTCATTCTCAAGCTTAATCTTTGTAACACACCTCTACTTCAAAAAATTTCTTCCCTCAATACTTTCGACTTGACCAACAGTTATTGGACTAAGAAGCATTCCCCCCCTATTTGTATTTCATTTCGTGATACCTATGACAGTTAGACATCATTGAAAAGAATTCATTAAGCGATTACGATTACTGGGCTTTGTGTACCAAACCTCGCGTTCTCACCCCTGACTATAATGATAATCCATATTTTTGAGAAAAAATTATAATAAATATTCTTGACCAGTTCAATGACTCAACAATTATTTACACTGATGCCTCTAAAACCAAAGAAAGTAACGGCTGTGCATTCTACATTCCAATGAAACACGAGGAAGTCAAATTTAAACTTGACATAAACTGTTCGAATTTTACTTCTGAAGCAATTGTCATTTATAATGCCTTAAGCCATAGCAAAAAAATGATCTCAAAGGATATAATAATTTTGTCAGATTCACTTTCAGTCCTTTCAGCTGTTAAAAATACTTACTCCTTCTCTTACAAAATAAATATAAAAATATATATAAAATAAAAGAATATGTTTATAACATCACACAATCTGGGAAATCCATTACTTTTGTCTGGGTCAAAGCTCATGTAGGCTTGACTCATAATGAACATGTCGACATTTTGGCACCACTAACGGGGCTATACTAGATCATAAGCTATGCCTGACTGACTGCTATAACTTATATAAAACACGAGCAAAGAATACATGGATAGATTCCTGGGAACAACACGTTTTGAATAAAACTGCTAAATATTGCAGAATACAACCAACTATTCCTCGTTCTTTTTGGCATGACAACCTCAACGTACCACGAAGATATATAACAACTGTTATCAGTCTAAGATTTGGACACGCGAGCTTTCCCTCTCACCTACATAAGATTGGCGGTGTCCCATCAGATCTGTGCGATCTGTGTGATGTTATTAGTGATCTTGACCATGCTTTCTTTTCATGTTTCAAAAATAAAAACCCTACAGATATATTTATCAAAAATATTGTCTCATGTTGCAACACTATGGCTCCATTTAACTTAGTTAATCTCCTTTATATTGGCACTAAGCAAATTTATGAATTTATTATCGGTTTTTTGGTAGAAAGTAAAATAAAATTATAGGTTAGCTTTGTATGCCTCTCGTCTTTCCTCTTGTTTATACCCCTTTTCCCGTGGTCCTTCTTGTGATGTTGATATAATTTAATGCCCTGACAGACTCCAGGGCGAGAAGAGTGTGTCCCTGTAATTCCTCATTTTGTTCATTTTTTTCTACTCATTTTGTGTTAGGTTTTATTTTAGTATTCTATATTGTTGCGTTTATTCACCTTTTAGGAAACACCCTGTGTGAATCCGTGGGTTCTAAATAATTTCAACAAGAGATAAACACCACTAACACTTTATTTAACAATTTACTGACTGTACAATACTTGTTTACTTAATATTTAACCTCACTTTTCACTTTTCAACTTGTTCACTTTTATAAACTGCCTTCTTAATAAAACTTCTTCCTCCGCGCTGGTAATCGTGCCTTATATACTCCGAAATTACCTCTAGATTAAACCAGAATCTTCTCCAACCACAATATAGAAAAGTCCATGGCTCTTTCTAGAATCTTTCCAGTTACTATTAGTAGGCATAGGCGTATCATCTCCAGTTCCAAGGGGGTGTAATTCATAACAGTGCCCCCTCCTTAAGCCTGATCGTCCCGATCAGGCAACTCAGAATCATCGATGTATTTCGCCAGTCTGTCCAAATGCACGATCTTCATCTTGGACTTTTTGCTTCGTTGAATTCGATAGACGACATCATTAATTCGGGTAATAACAGTATACGGTCCATCCCAAGGTGGTTGAAGTTTCGATGACCTTCCTTTCTTCCGCTGTGGGTTGTACAGCCAAACCAGGTCTCCTGCCTTGAACCCTTCTGAACTGCCCTTACGGTCATATCGAGCCTTCATTCTGTCACTGGCTGGTGATGGTTCCGCTATATCGTTAGCCAACCTCTTGAAATGAGCTCCGGCGTTGAACTGCTTCTTTTCACCCTTACTTCCACTCTGTGGTCCCTTACTGGCTGCACAAATCTTACATTTGCGACACCAAGCCTCCACATCCTGACGACTTCTTATCCAATAAAATCGTTCTCGTATTTTCTTCAGGGTCTTGTTAACACCGAAGCGTCCATCGGATGTTCCATTGTGCACTTCCTGAAGCACCTTTGCTACTCGACACCTGGGAATCACTAGACGCATAACCACCTTTTTTCCATCCGGGCTTTCCCATGCTCTCCGCAACAGCCAGTTCCTGACTTTCAGTGAGTCCCACTGCGCCCATAGTGCCTTCAGTCCCACTCTCTTGTCCGAAACATCCTTCCATTTTGGACGAGTTCCCCTTTCTTTGGCTCTCAATATAGGCCCAATTTCCACATCATTCAATTGCTCTTGTCTGAGCGCCTCATCTGTCCTGTCATCCGGCACCTCCACCTTGACAGTGCTGACTGCTCCCGTGACCTGCAGTTTCTCCTGGTGGTAGTACTTGCAATCTTCCTTACAGCTTCTTCCGGATGAAATATCTGCAATTTTCTGGGGTTTCACTTTACTTCCACGTCCTGGTAGTAGTGGACTTCTCGGAATGCTTCGAAGCTGGGAAATATTTACTTCTCTCGGGGTACCATGTTCCCTATCTGTCACAGCCTCTCTGGTACCAGCTTCCTCTGATTTTCCCCTCAGCTTCACAGCTTCTCCGGCCTTCACTCTCTCCGATCTCCTGCGTGGACATTCAAGCTGGATATGTCCTAGTTCACCGCACCTGTAACATTTCATACGCCGTCCACTTGGCCTTCCACTAATCTGTTTGTTCTGAGTCTCTTCAAGCTTTCTAGCATTCACTCTCCTCGAGTTCCGATATCGACAGTCTCGCTTCATATGTCCCATCCTGCCGCAGTTGTAGCATTTAATACCCCCGCTTGGCTTCTCTCTATTTAGTTGTGATTCCTGTCTTTTCGGAGGATTCCATTTAGCTAGTAATTGACTGATCATTTTATTCATTTTGAGAATCGCGTTCAAGATAGGGTTTTGGTCTCTCTCTTCTGGCTGCGATTCTTCAAGCGTCATAGCCCGTACTCTTGACTTTGGAGTATCCCTATAGACGGCTTCTACCTCTAGTGCATGCACCAAGGCTTCACTACTACTTTTATGTCGGGATAGCCTGAGGATTCGCCTGATCTACTCGTCCCTTATCCCGTCTACGAATGCCCCCACTGCCAATTGCTCTTTAAATTCTCCTGGCACATTAGGATATGCTAAATGTGCCAGTCTTTCCACCGCAGCTTCAAATTCTTGCAGACTCTCACCAGCTTTCTGAACGCGCAATTTCAGCTGGGTCTGGTATACTTGAGCAAGGTGTTGATCGCCATATCGTAGATCTAAGGCAGCTTCTAGAACTCTAAAGTTCCGTTGTTGGTCTACCGGAATTGTCTGGAGCAATTCCAATGCTTGGCCTCTTAAAGCTACGATTAATGCCTTAGCCTTCTCTTCGTCATTTCAGTTGTTAGCACTCGCTGCTGCCTCAAACTATGTCTTGTAAGTCATCCATGAACTTTGACCATCAAAGGAGGGTATTTTTAATCGCTGGCCTGATGATACCACTTGCTGGTTTCCTCTATCCCTCAACTGTTGTTTAAGTTGGTCTATTTCTTCTTCTACCTGGTGCATTTTGACCTCAACCTTGTCTACTTTTTCTTTCACTTCGTTCACTTCTTCTTTAACTCCACTTAATTCCTCCTCGACCTTGTCCATTTTTAATTCGATCTTATTTTTGAGTTCTTCATCTACTGTAAACAAGGCATTCTGTTGCATCTCTATAGCTTTCCTTAGTTCGTCTCTTTCTTCTTGTTTTTCCTCTTGACGGCGTTTCTCCTCTTCTTGATGCCTTCGTTCTTTTTCTTGTCGTCTTCTTTCCCGTTCCTCTTTCTCTTCCTGGCATTTCTTTTCTTGGTCCATCATCATCTTTTGCATTTGGGCGAATAAGTCCTGTATTTGTTTCTCGGATGCCATGCTTCTGGTCGTTACCGGCATACAATTACGTTGAAATCAAATAAATTTAATAATTACGTCACTATCGGTAATGGGACTGTCCAGAAAACCTCAAAACGGCACAAAAAAAGTCTTATCTAGAGTCTTTGTCACTTAACCACTAATGTCCGACAAAAATGTTCTATAATGTCTAAAAACGCACTTAACACTATTTTCCTGTTCGAAAATATTCCTCGAACAATGTTCAGCAAATTAGTCCTTCCTGTGTTAGCACTAACTCCGAGAATACTGTCCCAGTCTTCTCAACACTTCCAAAAAATCCTCTTGTCAAAATCCCACTTCTGACACCAATGTTGCGTTTATTCACTTTTTAGGAAACACCCTGTGTGAATCCGTAGGTTCTAAATAATTTCAACAAGAGATAAACACCACTAACACTTTATTTAACAATTTACTGACTGTACAATACTTGTTTATTTAATATTTAACCTCACTTTTCACTTTTCAACTTGTTCACTTTTATAAACTGCCTTCTTAATAAAACTTCTTCCTCCGCGCTGGTAATCGTTCCTTATATACTCCGAAATTACCTCTAGATTAAACCAGAATCTTCTCCAACCACAATCTAGAAAAGTCCATGGCTCTTTCTAGAATCTTTCCAGTCACTATTAGTAGGCATAGGCGTATCATCTCCAGTTCCAAGGGGGTGTAATTCAAAACAATATTATAAATTGCTCTTGTGTGACTGGCTGTATGGTCTATGACCCAAAGCCATAAAAAAAAGAATATTAATATTTTATAATGTCGATATAGAGCATAAATAAGTGTTATACTTTAATTGTTAAATTATCAAATAGGAATACACTCCGCCAGGTGGAGCCACTGTCTCCACCACTGACACGAGTGGCTTCCCTGTTAATGAATACTTGGCCCAGCCAGCGAAATATTGCCCATTGATTTGGATACTTGAAGTAGTATGTTTCACTAATACGAAACTACCGTCCGACCGCCGAAACCGCTATACGTTGTGTCCATTGATTTGGATACTTTAAGTAGTGTGTTTCACTAATACGAGACTACCGTCCGACCGCCGAAACCGCTATCCGATGGGTCCATTGATTTGGATACTTTAAGTAGTGTATTTCACTAATTGTAGACTACCGTCCGACCGCCGAAACCTCTATTCTTTGGGTCCATTGATTTGGATACTTTCATTAGTGTGTTTCACTAGTACGCAACTACCGGCCGACCGAAACCGATATACGTTGTGGGAGGTCCGTTCACGAAGGAGAGAGTAAGTAAATCAGATTGTAGATAAGCAGCTTGGCTGAGACTTAAGTGCCATCTTGTGTACTAATCCTAGTTTGCTCCGCCTTGTGTCTGTGAGGATACTTTGGTTGACAACAGGTCTCGTGTTTGATCTCTGGCCTAGCCCCCGTCAGCTGGAGGACAAGCGAGTACTTGGGAAGCTTGGAGCTTTCTGGCCTAGTCCCCGCCAGCCGGACAGCCACAAAGCCTTCTAGCAAACCAAGGTGTCATCCCCGACCAAGTACTTGGGTCCTGTTGGGTTTAAGCCAGCAGGGTACCGCCGACAGGAGTGAGCCAGTGTGCAAGTTGGGAGAGTGTGTGATTGGGAAATTTTCCGCTGATAGCCGGACTCTTGTTTGCCCTCTGGGCTAGTCCCCGCCAGCTGGAGGACAAGCAAGTACTGGGGAAGCTTTGTGCTTTCTGGCCTAGTCCCTGCCAGCCGGAAAGCTACAAAGACATCCGCCAGCTCAAAATAGCGCCCGTGAACCTCGTTGGCTTAATCTCTCCTTTGGGGGTGATTACACCAACAAGGAACCGTGACCAGGAGTGTGTACTAACATTAGGCACTGCGCCTTAGCCAAGTTGCCTGAGTATTCTGTTTTCTATTGTTTACATGTGCTTTTGCTTTCCTCCGCCTGGTATCTGCGCTACCCCGTCCGCTTTTATATCTGTAGTAGTTGCTCCGACTTACCGCTCCGTTTCTTTAAACTCGTACACTGCTTATAGCCCCCCTATTGCTTCGCCACCGTCACCCCGCTGTGCTTCCGTTGTTACTAAAACCATAATTCACCGTAGTAGTTATAGGCCAGTTATAGGTTAGGTAGCGTTATACATAATAGGAATAATAAATATCTGTATGTAGGATCTGAACTGTGCCTTTTATTTGGTGTGCGTGAAGTCTACTATCCCTAGACCCCTGGACGTGCCGTGTCTCCTCTGACGCTATCCCAGCCCTACTGCAACAGGCTGTGTCAAGAGGCTAGTGTGGGTCCTTTACACCACGAGAAAAAAATCTGTAAAGGTGGCGCCCGAGCTTACCGTAACCGCACAGAGCTCAAGTGCCAAAGTGACGCCCCTTCACTCAACCGACGAGTGAACGAAACGTCACATACATTTGGCGCCCGAGCAGGGACTTGAAATAGGAAAAGTAGTTTAGACTTCACATTCGGCAGTCACCGAAAGCAACCGAATTCTCCGAACAGACACTTACAGGCGTGTGAGGTGTCATTTTCGACTAAACCGAGCACGAGGAACTGATTCCGACTACTGCCGAACCGCTCCAACCGCACCCGAGAGCGTTAATAACCATTTAATAACCCCTTTGGGAATTTTTCCGAACCAGAGGCAGTTTCTGTGGAGTTGACACACGGGGAGGCTGCACTTTTAGCAAAAACCCGAACTCCTACCGAACACTTCCGAAGGCCGCCGAAGGTACCCGAAAACACAAAATATCGCGTGGGGTGTTTTTTCGGGGTAATCAGACCCACGGAATCGATTGGTGACATTTGGAACCGGATCCGACCAACCGTTCCGCGGAAAAGGCTGGTACAGCCAAAGTACGGGTCGAAATTAAGTGGGACCCATACTAGGTGATAAACAGTACCGCGCTACACCTTTTGCACCGACTTTTACCGACCACCCGGATTCTGCCCGGAATACCTGTCGACTCCGGAGACTGGAGCTACTAGGCAAGTGACCCCTCATTTAGCAATAACTCAAGAACGCTGAATCGATTGCCGCTGGCTTTGTCATGATATGACCGTCCGTTCAGGAAAAAAGTGTACCCTGAAGAAGGGGAAAGCCTAAACCTGTTAAAACCGACAGGAATCAGTTTTTCGCATCACAAGACACCTTCTAGATCGTGCTTCACCGGATTTTGTCCGCAGTCCTAGAAACTCCGGAAACAAAAGAGATATCGCGTGTGACCCCTCTTGGAATAGCAAATCGAGTGCGCAGAATCCAACGGAACTACTCTCGACTCGATATATTAAGCCGTTTAGGAGTTAGCAGAGGACACTTGGTCCTGGGCCACCGTAGTGAACAGACCTCTCTGAGATACCGCTCAAACTGTTCATTGACAGACCTTGGCTACTGTTACCGTTCCCCACACTTCATAGTGAGCTACCGTTGTGATAGGATCTATCTGAGATACCACTCAGACCGCTCGTTGTTATCTGTTACTGCTTACCGACCGTTACCGATTACTACCACCTTGTGGTAGAAGACACCACGAAAGATGTCAACCGAAGAAGAGCGAAAAGACGTGAACGTAGAACCCACTGAAGATACCGCAACCACCGAAGGAATAGAGAACCGCCTCAGCTGGATATACAGGCTGAGAAAAGAACAGCTGGATGCCGAACTAGGGAAATTCCGTCTAGACCTTGCAGGCACTGTGGATGACAAGAAGCGCCGCCTAGTAAAATTCATGAAAGACGGCTGTACCTCGCCATTATCACAAGGCACCAGACCGGTCTTTCAGCTACCAGCACCACCACCACTAACAGTTCCACCTCGAACCATACCGTCTACTGTACCGTCTCTGTGCGCTCAAACAGTAAACAGGACGTTGGAACCACTGAACATCCGTAAATGGGGTATCCTGTTCAAGGGGAAGGGAGACCCCGCTGCCTTTCTAGAAAGAATAGAGGAAGTGTGCTCATATACTGAAATTCGTCCGGCACAACTGTTACCTGTACTACCAGAATTATAACAGGGACCGGCTTTACTTTGGTACCGAAACAACCGCTCGCCTGGAGAACCTGGGAAGATTTCACCACCGAATTCCGCATCTTTTACTTCTCTGTGAACTATCAGGAGGAGATAGAAGCGCAAATCAGCCGACGCCTACAGCAACCAGCTAAACCTGCAGGTACATACCTGACCGACCTCCAAACACGCATCCGCCGGCATGGAGATCTTACTCTGCAGCAGGAACTCCGGTGGCTTTACTGAAACCTACTTCCCGATTATAGACAGTACATTCCGAGGTCCGGACTAACCAATGTAGCCGCTTTGATCTCCGCGATCAAAGAATTTGTGACACTGCGTCAGGAAGTACAACAAGTTTACCGTCCTAATAACGCCCCGCCACGCTTGACCAAAACCGGAAAATCCACAGTCGCCACCACCGCGATTGGAGCACCATATGACCGGAAATAACCGAGAGACAAACCACGTAGACAGGCCATCAACCTCTGCTGGCACCGCTCCCATAAACGGAGGCACTATTTGTTGGAGATGTGGAAGAATCGGACATTTCCGCAGCCAATGCCGTTTCCCACTGAAGTAATTTTGTTCCCGTTGTGGACGACCTGGCACCATGACAAGAGATTGCTCATGTCCTAGGTCGGGAAACTAGTTAGGAGTTGTACCGTTCCGAAGCTGGTGCAACTCCGTACTACTGCCACCTCGGCAGATACCGTCCCCAAAGATGACCGACCACACATCCATGTGACTATGTATGGCCACATCTTTTACGCATTATTCGTCCGCAGAACCCAAGGATGCAGGAAGTCATCAACAAGGAAGTAGAGGGAATATTGGCCAACGGCATTATAGAACCATCTAATAGTCGGATAAAGGATGGGAAACCCAGGTTTTGCTTAGGTGAATGAAGTCACCGAGAAGTATGCTTATCCGTTACCGTACATCAGCGCCATCCTAGACAAACTCCGCAAGGCTCGGTACATCTCAATTATAGATCTGAAACAAGGATACTGGCAGATACCGCTTTCTGAAGAAAGCTAGCCGATTACCGCGTTTACCGTACCGGGAAGGGGTCTGTTTCATTTCTGGGTGATGCCGTTCGGACTCCACTCCGCTCCTGTCACCTTCCAATGCCTACTGGACCGCATAATCGGGCCCGACATGGAACCCTATGCATTCGCCTACCTCGACGATATTATTGTTGTAGGTGAGACTTTCGAGGGCCATCTACAGAATCTACGAGAAGTTTTCCGAAGGTTAAGGATTGCAAACTTGTAAGTTAACCCCGACAGGTGTCAGTTCTGTAGGAAGTCACTAAAGTACTTAGGTCATGTAGTAACCTCAGAGGGAATACAGACCGACCCTGACAAAGTGGAGGCAATTGAGAAATTCTCCACTCCCCGGAACGTCCGGG